>OX460368.1:0-290000 GCA_949786405.1 Onychomys arenicola | reverse complement strand
TTGTTGCCGGTGTTTTTGCACTGGCATCTACTCATCTCTTCCTCTGTTCGGTGCAGGCAGTGTCTGTGTCTGAAGGTGCCTCTCTTGTTCTAATTGTTAGTCTTGGTTCACTAGGATTTCTTTGTTAAATTGGTGCTGTTAGGCTCTGTTTCTATGGGATCAGCTTAGGCAGATCAGTGTTAGTGGGTTCTGTCTCTGGGAGCAGTTGTTCCCAGTTGGTGTAGGGTGTGCTTATGGTTTCAGTAGTTGTTAGGTTCATAGGGGTTAGTTTTTTTGTTTGTTTTTTGGGTTTTTTTGGGGGTGGGGGCAGTAGGGAAAGGTAGCTGTCTGGTCACTGGGATTCCAATGGATAGGGCCTAGGAGTTAGAGACCTGATCTGCCGGTGGCTTACCTGTTCTCAGTCGGTGAAGTGTATACTTAGGATTCTAGTGATCTGGTTAGGTGGCTGGGCGGTGTCTTCTTTTGTGTTCTCAGGTCACATTTTGCTCATTCGTCAACTTCTCAGCTGTTCTTGTTTCCTCAGGCTGCAAACTGTAGGTTTCTGATTCCTCTCCTGGATGGATTTCAGCTGAGTAGGGTAGTCTCAACAACACCTCCAAGTTGTTGGGTTTCGCAGGATTGGCAGCTGGGCCCTTGAAACTTGATTCTTTATTATATCAGGTAAAATCCAGAAATATGGGGATTTATTTGTATTTGGAATTAAGAAAAGGAAATACAGTGGGGGCTGTAACTGGTATGGGCAAATTTAAGTTTCAACATTGAAAGGAAATTAAAGGTTGAATGTAGTGAGCATTTACTTTGTTTCACAAACTCTTTAAGCCCTGGTTGTGGGATTCTCTTTAAGTGGGAGGAAAATGGAACTTTCAGAATGATTTTACATTATGTGCTGGATAGAAAGGCAAAGATTTCAATGGGCATAGTCTCAGAACTCCAGGAAATTCAGGAGAACTGCTGAAAGTTTAAGGCCAGCCTTAAACTTTTCAAACAAAAACAAAAACAAAAGCAAAGATTTTAGAAGTGTCTCCTGTGTGGTGATGTATTGCCTTTGGTGTAAATGCAGAAGTGTCTGGGGTGGCGGTCTTTTTGTGTGATGATGTATTGCCATTTGATATGAATGAGAATCTATTTCTCCCATACATAGGGCATATTAGATCATTTCTTTTTCAGATATGCCCCCAAATTACTCCCCAGCTTCCCCTTGCAGGAGTCCTCCCACTTCTGTTTAAGTGTGACACCCTTCCAGTGACTGTTTTGCTCCTCATTTCTTAGGTCATTGTCATTTATTCTGTCAAAGTTGTAAAGACAATATTTGTAAAGTAACTAAGGTACTTGTTTTCAGTGTAAATTTACTCTTTTCCCACTTCTTATCCCCCCTACATATATTACTTATTATAAAATCAAAGAAAAAGGAGACTTATGCACTCATAATAACTTTTACTCATAGATTGTCCACAGATATGACATTTAGGTACCACACCCTCTGTAGCTTGTTTATTCATGTTGATATTTGTTCAATCTTCTCCTTTTCAGAAATCAGTAAAGTTGAGGACACCATAGAGAAAATCCAAGAAAATGAAGACAAACATATGCGGCAAGCTGATGATCTCAATAGCCAAAGACCAGAGAAGGGGGACGCATTTGATACAACTTACAACCTAGAACCACACCTCATTTCTTCAAGCACAGCAGCTCACAGTTGTGTCTCCTGTGGGAAGACTTTGGAATCTATTTCAGAATTAATTAGTAGTGATGGAAGGTATGCAATAGAGAAGCCCAACAAGTGTATTGATTGTGGGGAAACATACAGAGAGAAAGCAGATGACTTTAATCAAAATGGGGATACTTCTTCTCAACATGATGAAAGTATTCTGCAGAAAATTACCATTTTGGAGAAACCCTTTGATTATGGGTTCATGGAAGCCTTAGACAGTGAAACTGTTTTCTTGGCTCATGAGAGAGCTTATATGGAGGAGAAGCCCTATGAATGGGATGATTCTGGACCAGACTTCATTCAGATGTCAGATTTCAATGCATACCAGAGATCACAAATGGAAATGAAGCCCTTCGAATGTACGCAGTGTGGGAAATCCTTTTGTAAAAAGTCCAAATTCATCATACATCAGAGAGCTCATACAGGAGAGAAACCATATGCATGTAATATGTGTGGAAAGTCCTTTAGTCAAAAGGGAACCCTCACTGTACATCGGAGATCACACTTAGAGGAAAAACCTTATAAGTGTAATGAATGTGGGAAAACCTTCTGTCAGAAGTTACATCTCACACAACATCTGAGAACTCATTCAGGAGAAAAGCCCTATGAATGTAGTGAGTGTGGGAAAACATTCTGCCAAAAGACACACCTCACTTTACACCAGAGAAATCATTCTGGGGAGAGGCCCTATCCATGTAATGAATGTGGGAAATCCTTCTCCCGAAAGTCTGCCCTCAATGACCATCAGAGAACACACACAGGAGAGAAGCTTTATAAGTGTAATGAATGTGGTAAATCCTACTACCGAAAGTCCACTCTCATTACACACCAGAGAACACACACAGGGGAGAAGCCCTATCAGTGTAGTGAGTGTGGGAAGTTCTTTTCTCGGGTATCATATCTCACCATACACTATAGGAGCCATTTAGAAGAAAAACCATATGAGTGTACAGAATGTGGGAAAACCTTCAATCTAAACTCAGCTTTCATTAGGCATCGGAAGGTACATACAGAAGAGAGAGTTCATGAGTGTAGTGAATGTGGGAAGTTCTCCCAGCTGCAATATCTTCCTGATCACACAAATGACTTAGGAGAGAAACACTATGAATGTAATGAGTGCGGGAAAATCTTCCTTGAAAATTCAGCCTTCATTGGACACCAGCCCACTCCAGAAGGTGAAAAAATTTATGATTGTAATATATGTGGAAAGTCATTCTCTGATTTGTCATGCTATACTGTACATTACAGAGGTCATTCAGAAGAGAAACCCTTTGGATGTAATGAATGTGGGAAGACCTTCTCTCATAATTCATCCCTCTTTAGACATCAAAGAGTACATACAGGTGAAAAGCCGTATGAATGTTACGAATGTGGAAAATTCTTCTCTCAGAAGTCATATCTCACTATTCATCACCGGATCCATTCAGGAGAGAAGCCCTATGAATGTAGCAAGTGTGGAAAAGTTTTCTCTCGGATGTCAAACCTCACTGTACACTATAGAAGCCATTCAGGAGAGAAACCCTATGAATGTAATGAATGTGGGAAAGTCTTTTCTCAGAAGTCGTACCTCACTGTACATTACCGGACTCATTCAGGAGAGAAACCTTATGAATGTAATGAATGTGGGAAAAAATTCCATCACAGATCAGCCTTCAATAGCCATCAGAGAATTCATAAAAGAGGAAATATAAATGTACTCAATGTGGAAAATCTCTGACATCTCAATTCAAAAAAACCAAACATTTGGTTATAATGAACATTGGAAGTTCAATAGGGAGTAAAGGGTGGATCCCCCCACCCCAGTGTTTAAATTTGTGGTGCTGGGAATTGAATACAGGGCCTTTTGCATGCTATAGATGTTCTACATGGAGCTGCACCCAGTGATTCATAAGTAGAGCATCCATGAGCTTTGAGAAGTCCTTAAAACAAAATCTACTTTCACCTGAATTTTCAGAGACGAATCTGTAGGAATTCAGCAAGAAGCAAACCATGACCATGTAACTCATGGGACACTAGATAATTTTTACAGGAGTGAAACTTTCAAAGTATTTAATATTTATTTTTGATTTAAATTGTATTTACATATCAGGGAGTCTTGCTAAGAAATGTCAATAAGGTGACTATGTAACACACTTTGGAAACAAGCTAAAAGCCATATTTGTAATGTAAAAGCAGGTGTTTATAGAAAATATGCAAGAAGTTATCTGTTCTGAATAAACTTATAAAAGGAATTTATGAAGTTGAGAGTTGATCATAAGTGTGACTAAATATGTGGCATCTCTGATGTTTTAGAAATGCAATTTAATATTCTGTGCAATTTTTTGTAACTTTGGCTTTGAATAATTTGTGAAAACATGGTATTATTAGAATGACCAAGTGTTACAATGGGATATATTGGTGAAATATGTTATATAATAGGCAAGTACATTATTTTCTATTTAGAATTTACAAGCAGATTTTTTTTGTTGTTAATGCTTACCAGTAGAGTGGTTTTGTAAAAATTTTTCAACTGGAATTGAGCAAAATTTTTTAAAAATACTATTTTGATAAACTTTACTGTCTTAGCGTTGTATTGCTGTGAAGAGACACCATGACCAAGCAAATCTTTTACTTTTTTTATTAATTGAATTTATTCATTTATTTTACATCCCAACCGCAGTTTCCCCTTGCTCCTCTCCTCTCCTTCCCTCCTCTCCTCTCTTCATCCCCTCCCCAGGCCAGGACCATGACAATTCTTATAAAGGAAAACATTTAATTGGGGCTGCGTTTAGTTTGGGGTTTTAGTCTGTTGTCGTTGTGGGAAGCATGGTGACATGCAGGCAGATTAGGTGCCAGCAAAGTATCTAAGAGTTCTACATCTGTATTTGCAGGCAGCAAGAACAGAGACTCTGAGCCTGGCTTGAGCATTTGAAACCACAAAGCTCACCCCCCAGGGATACACTTCCTCCAGCAAGGCCACACCTACCCCAACAGGTGCTTCTCGTTAGTGACCAAGATTAAAATAAATGAGCCCTATGGGGGCCATTCGTACTCAAACCACCACATGCAAACATAATTTGGGGATGCTTATGTCCATTTAACTAAAAGAGTGTTAACGTTGTATAAATATGGTATCATTTTTGTTTATTGTCCTCTATTCCCAGGGCTTTAGAACAAAGTATGCTTCTAGCAAACATTTTCTGGTTGGTACTTTTTGGCATTATTCTTTGCCAAAAGAGTTTGGCTACCTACTGTTTCTCCACGGGGGAGTCAAGAGCAAGCAGTTTAAATAAATAATCATGATTTTCTTCTGGTTGCCAGTGCAGTAGCCTCTCATTGCCCAGTAGATCTACCCCAAGACCTCTTGAAGCAATTCTTGAAGCAAGCTAGTCCCAAGCTGTAAGTACTGTGGTTCTGCATTACTTTAATGTGGTCACTAAGATAGCTGCTTAGTGATGGGCAGGTAGTGAATACAATGTGGAATCACTGGACAGGAGGATAGTTGACACCTCAATGAGATTTCTTCAACACTCCATAAAATGATGTGCTATTTAAACTTTAGGGGGTTGAGGGCTGAAGATATAGTTCAATAGAAAGGCACTTGCCTATTGTGAATGAGGTTCTATGCTCGATTCCTAGTACTGTCCACCCCCAAATATTGTAATTTGCTTCCACTTAGTATATTTGGGCTGTATTTGACAGATACATAAGACTACATGGTGGCACATGCCTTTAATCCCAGCACTTGAGAAGCATTGGCAGGCAGATCTCTGTGAGTTCAAGGCCAGCCTGGGCCACAGAGTGAGTTCAAGGCTCCAAAGCTACACAGAGAAACCCTATCTTGGAAAACAAACAAACAAACCCCAAAACAACAACAAAAAGGACATTATATGACCTGAACCCGGACAAACCAAGTGGAGATACTTGTTCTGAAAATGTTGATCAGACCCTCCCTATTCCAAGAATAGAGATGGTTGGATAGTCCAAATAACAGTCACATGAAGAAAATTCAAGTAAAAAAATGTTTATCATCTTTGGGGAAGAACCTCTTTAATTAGACAAAGGGTGACTTCAGCTACAAGCACCTTTCAGAACACTGCACTATTGACAGTTTCTCCTCAGATAAAATAGGGTCGACTATCAGTAATCTTATGCACCATTGTACAGAAGGACATGGCCAGAGTAAACACGGGGAAAGAAAACGAGAGGAGTAAAAATCAGTAAAGGAGTAGGACTTTCATCTGGCATGACCTTGCCCATAGCACATTCCAGGGGATATTCAGATATGTGAGCTATAGATAATGAGGAAATTAAACAAGGCCCTTGCGTCAAAGGTCAGTTTATAACCTTGTGGTTAAACAAACAAATGAAAAAGGATAGATTATTTTGAGAGTGATATCATTTACAAAAATCCTCAAGTTTGCATAAGGAAAAATACATTTTCAAGAATTTTGTCTATACAACAAAAATATTGTAGAAAAAAAATGTTACCACACAGTAGAAAATCTTGTGGTTTTTAGGAGATGCAAGCTCAAAGGGATGTCAGTTTCCCCTAAGCTCACAAGTAGTGGAATCTCAAAATCTAGTTATATAATGGAAATGGACAAACTAAGGTGTATATGAACAGTAAACAGGTTACCAAAACTCACTTGTAAAACTGCTGAGTTTGGAGGCTGGTGAGTTGGTTCAGCAGTTAGGAGTGTGTGCTGTTCTTGCAGAGGACCTGAGCTTGGTTCCCAGCATCCACATGGGGAAGCTTACAACCACTTGTAACTCCAACTCCAGGAGATGCAACATGCTCTTCTCAACTCCCTGGACTCCTGCAGTCGTGTACACATACACATACACACATAATACACATAATTAAAAATTTAAAAAATGTTGAATGTGGTCACTTAAATCTTCAATCCCAGCACTCAGGATGCAGAAGTAGCAGTAAGTACTTCAGGACTTGGGTGACGAGATGTGTGCGTAGTGAGACCCTGCATCAAAACAGAATAAAACAATTTTTATCCATCAATGGCGAGACCTGTTAGAAAGCCACAGAAAATATGGCATAAAAGTAAGTTGACCATGAGAACAGAATAATACACAGGTCCCCGAAACATGGATCACCTGACTTAACAAGTGGTACTCAAGTGAAGTAGGGGAAAAAGATGTCACTTCCATTTAATGCTTTGTCAGTTGTACTGCATAATAGAACAACAACAACAACAACAAAAAAAAAAAAATAAAAAGGAAAGCCAAATTAAGACAGTTAGTTTGTGAAATGTAAAATAACAGTTTATGAAAACAGAAGGGACATTTGTGGTGACCATTCTTAGTGATCCCAGCACTTGAGGGCAGAGGCAAGTCGAGGTCACTTTGATCTATATAGCAAGTCCCAGGCCAGCCAGGACTACATGATGAGACTTGCCTCAAAAAAATGAGATTTTGTACCTTTCAATGTTCCAAGCAAGATTGAAAAGACATTAAAGCAAAAAGTTTAATTTGGGTTATACTAAAGGAAGTGGGGGGTGGGGGCTGGAGTGGTTGCTCATTCCTGAAGAGTACTTAATGCTCTTGAAGGGAACCTGCTTTGGGCATCCACAACTGTAGCTCCAGTTCCAGACCCAACACCTCTGGTCTCTGCACTCACCTGCACATACACAGAGGTACAATTTTTTTTCTGGAATATATAAAGAATACCTCCTAATCAACAAGAGGAGAACATGAGTAAAAGACATGGCCATCAACATCACTAAAGGAAAAAATGCCCATGTAGCAATATATATGTGGTAAGATGTTCTAGCTAATTAATAATCAAGGGGATATAGGTTAAAAACACAACCACCGAATTGTGAGATGTCTGCATAAGTCCTATGACTCAAACCTATGGTGGAAGGAAGAAAACCAACTCCTGAAAAGTCCCCCTCTGAACTTACACATCATACACAGTAACTTTTAAAACCTTTTCACTGATATATTAAAACGGAAGGCACAAAAAGCATCAGGTATTTGCAAGAGTGTATCCAATAGGAACATTTAAAAAATATATTTATTTTAATGTGTGTGTGTGTGTGTGTGTGTGTGTGTGTGTGTGTGTGTGTGTGTGTACATGTATCACACGTGCCTTTAGAGGCCAGAGAAGGGTTTTGAATCCCCTGGAACTGGAATTTCAGGCAGTTGTGAGTCTCCATATGTAAGTGCTAAGAACCAAACTCCATTTTTGTCCAAATGTTATCAATTACCTAGCTAGCTCTCCAGCCCTGTGACAGGAACTTATGCATTAGTAGTCAACACACTTTGGAAAACTGATATTTTTAGTTTAAGCATGCATACCAGGCAGAAACACACACACATACACAGAGCATATGAGGAGGCATATACTAATGCACTAGAGATAGACATAATGTGAAACTTCAAAAAAAAAAAAATCCCAGAACTCTCAAGGCTCACATATGTAATAGAAGGGGCTGTACTTCTACAGTGGAATCCTGTTGGACAGTGGGAGGGGATGATATTGAAGTCTGATGAGTCACATAAATGAGTAATGAAGCCCAGACACAGGTAGACACATGGTGTGATTCCATTTAGTTTTAGCTGAGGCTTGCAGAGGTTACATATCTGGTTCCTGCCATTGCCTGCTTGTACATCTGGTGCTGAATTCTCTGGTGTGTTCTACAGTATGTATTTCTGTGCATGTGTGTGACCCTTTGATGGAGGACTTAAAAATTCCCAACTGGTCGGGGCGGTGTTGGTACACACCTTTAATCCTAGCACTTGGGAGGCAGAGCCACGCAGATCTCTGTGAGTTCCAGGCCAGCCTGGTCTACAGAGTGAGATCCAGGACAGGCACCAAAACTACACAGCGAAACCCTGTCTTGAAAAAAAAAAAAAATTCCCAACTGGCTAGCTAGCCCTGTTAACATGCCCCGTCCTACTTTTCTGATGTCTAGCAATATACTGTGTATCAGAGAGTCTAGTTTTTATAACTGCGCACAGGACACTTTCTTTATGGTCATGTTAGCTTTGGTGGCATCTATTGATTTCTTGCACCATGTCCTTGAAGCTTACCACTATGTTATTATTTTGAATAAAATATTTGAAAAGGTCTAAGAGCCAGTACATCTTTCCTCACCCCACATTTTTATATATACAAATGTGTTTGGTACATTTTTTTTTTTTTTTTTTTTTTTGAGACAGGGTCTCACTATGAAGCCCTGGCTGTCTTGGAATCCACTATGAAGACCAGGCTGACCTCAAATTCACAGAGATCCACCTGCCTCTGTTTCATAAGTGCTGGGATTAAAGGTGTGTGACATCACACAAACTCATATATATTATTACACTTATTATATATATGGTGTGTGTATGTGTGTGTCTGTATGTCAATCACTTTTTACATTTCCACACTTTGAAAACTTCATATTCCTAATTTTAAGATTTATGTTCCTTTGGGGGTAATAAAATGTACTTGATTTGATGAATATTCGTATTTAAGGAATTTTCAGGAGGTCTGCAAGATGGTTCCGCCAGTAAAGGCTCCAGCTGCCCAACCTGACAACCTGGGACTCCTCACACGGTGGAAGGAGAGAACCAATTCCTGCAAGCTGTCTTCTGACCTCCACACTCATGCCATGACACATGCATGCCCCGCATACACATATATACAAAATAAATTAAAATGTATCTAAACGGTTCTCAGGCAACCAGTAGGGTCCACATCTGCCGGTAATCCCAGCATTAGGAAGTGGTGGAGACAGGAGGAAGCTGGAGCTCGTTGGCTGCCAGTTCAGCTGAAAAGTATGAGCTCCAGGTTCAGGGAGACATCCTGCCCAAAGGAATAGGTGGAAAGTGATAGAGAAGGACATCTGAATCCGTCCTCTGGCCACTTCATGAACACAGAAGACGGAAGGAAGCAAGAAGAATGGATTCCATATATGCAAAAGGGATGGAGAATGGAAAGGAACAAGGGACCATGGGTCCTGGAGTTCTGGCAGTGGTGCTAATGGGGCCTGGCCTGCAAAGGGACCAACGAGCAAAGCCAAGCCCATATCCAGGACTGTGCTCAGGAAAAAGCTGAGTAGCCCTGCCAAGACATATTTCTCAACGGGAGGGTGTGGCTAAGTTTTAAGGGCATGGCCATTGTATAAGTGAGCAGTGGGTTGGCATGGCTTGTGCAGAAGGGTGTGGTGTGGTCAGAGTGGGCGGCTCAGTTCAAGAATAAGGGGCGTGGCTCTGGGTGAGGGGCGTGACCAGGACTCGCCAGCTGGCTCGAGAAGACCAGTAGTTCCAGAACCACTCTGGGACACAACTGTCTGCACTTGACAGTTCTTGGAGCGCTGGAGACCGTTGACCAGGTTGAGGACTGACACAGGGCACTTCCGAAGTGAGAAGGCGGGCCTTCCAGGACCAGAGAGGGGTGGGCTTGGCGTGCACAAGAGGGAGGGGATAGAGGACGGCTGGGCAGGGAGGGCTTTTGACGGATAAGCCCATCCTTTTGCAGCGCCCTGTCCCGGAGACATGTGGCCACCACTGGTGTTGCTGTTTCTGCTGCTTCCTGCTGCCTGTGGCGCCCCTCACCCGGCTGCCGACCTCCAGGAAAGCTTTCCAAGCGTACTTGAAGGTTTCTACCGCCCCGTAGTGGGTTAGTGGGTGTGGGAAGAGAAGAATTCGGGGACCTGCAGAAAGGGAAAGAATCAGCGGTTGGCAGAGACAGATACAGGGACAGAATAATGACAAGGATGCAGAGAATTGGGTGGGCGGTAGAAAGGAAGCCAGATGGATGGGCGTGGTCTAGTACTGGATGCCCAACTGCATGCACCCTTTGAACTCCCAGAAGATCCACTACTCTAAGGGGACAGTTGATCTCCACTCCCATAGATCTCCTCCCTAGGCATGGCCACAGCACAGGGGCCTGGGCTGGGGAACTGTCCCCATTCCTTGACAGCATCACGAAGCTAAATTTTGTCACTATTCATCAGAAATCCAAACTGAAGGAGACCGAGCTATGTGGAGGGAAGACAACCCGTTTGCTGGCTCCCGCTGTCCTCCTGGCTCATGAGATGGCTGCTGTGTGGTCCAAAGCTGGGGACGAGGACCTGTGGCCTCATGAGGGCCTACTAGGTGCAGGATTGGGGGCTCCCCACTTCTGCTCCCAAGACTTCTTGTCTCCTCCAGAGGCCCTTCAGCTGCTGGGGCTAGGGGTGAACACCAGTTTTCTAGCAGGGGCAGATGTGGACCTCACTAGACTCACCCGCAGCACCATTTAAAAATAAAAGTTATTTCTTCAAGCTTAATAATGCTCTTTCCTTTTGAGATCAGCCCCCAGCTCCTGGCCAACCAGTTCCTCTCAACTTTGGACCTGACATTCCCCCGACAGTCCCTGACACTGACATCACAAGGTCCATGAATGCATGTGGTCTTTGTTTTTCTACCTCGGTAGCTGGTGATGAGCCCTCCCTTCCCAAAGTGGGAGGCTCAGCTTTTTCCAGGACCTAGGAAGAGGGTGCTGAGTTACATAAAGTAGGAAATTTTTTGTGTTCTGGGGTTTTGAGACAGGACTTTGTGTGTGTACCCCAGGTTGGCCTGAACTCTCAGTCCTCCTGCCACAGCCTTGTGAGTGTTGAGATTGCAAGTGTGCACCACCATGACAAAATCACAGATGGCCTCGTAATGGACTGTCCACTTTTCCTGAAAACAATTACAGTGTATGTACAACATTGAACCTAGGATCTCCTACATGCTAGGCAGGTGCTCTACCACTGAGCCACACCCCAGCCCTTCACTGGGGGATTCTAGGCAGGTGCTCTACCACTGAACCACTCCCCAGTCCCTCACTGGGGATTCTAGGCAGGTGCTCTACCACTGAGTCACACCCCAGCCCCTCACTGGGGGGTTCTAGGCAGGTGTTCTACCACTGAGCCACACTCCAGCTCCTCACTGGGGGATTCTAGGCAGGTGCTCTACCACTGAGCCACACTCCAGCCCCTCACTGGGGGATTCTAGGCAGGTGCTCTACCACTGAGCCACTCCCCAGCCCCTCACTGGGGGATTCTAGGCAGGTGCTCTTCCACTGAGCCACACCCCAGCCCTCTCTTTAATTTTTGAGACAATCTCACTGAGTTGTTCAGTCTTGCCATAAATGTGTCATCCTTCTGCTTCAGCTTCCCAAGTGGCTGAGATTACAGGCCTGTATCAGCAGGTCCAGCTATTCTGAGATAGTTGATGGGGTATGAAAAGTGGAATGGACTCTATGGTACAAGCACTGTCACTGATGTCAACCAGGCTGTAGATCGGGCTCCTCGTTCCAGCAGCTGATCTGTGAGGTCTTAGGGGTACTGGTCTAGCCACTGTCTATAGCCTGAGTTCACCTCTCTGTGAGTTCCTGGTCCCAGATTCTGTCTGGAGCTGAGAGGTTCATATAGACAGGTGGATAAGGTGGTGATGGCATGGGAACAAACCTATAAAAAATCCTGGGTAGGCCATCCGTGGTATGGGCTATTTGTGTGGAAACCAGTCCATCTGTAGGATACTCTCAAACAGTTACCAACTTGTATCTGTGAAGTCTGAGCTTGGTGGAGCAGTGAGTATTTGAAGTTGTGTAAGAGGTTTTGTGGTATTGTGTTAACCCAAAATATTGTATGTTCTCCAAAATAAACTTATCTGGGGTCAGTGAACAGACAGCCACTAGAGACAGAGCCACAAATGGTGGCTAGAAAATGGGAAGAGTAAGCCATAGCAGAAGTTGGGCGGTGGTGGTGCACGCCTTTAATCCCAGCACTTGGGAGGCAGAGCCAGGTGGATCTCTGTGTGTTCAAGGCCACTTTAGAAACAGCTAAGCATGGTGACCCACGCCTTTAATCCCAGAAATCCAGCCTTTAATCCCAGGGAGTAATGCAGAAAGTAGAAAGATATATAAGACGTGAAAACCAGGCACTAGAATTAGTTAAGCATTTAGTTAGTTAAGCATTTGGCTGGTTTAGCATTCAGGCTTTGGAGCAGCACAGTTCAGCTGAGATTCATGTGGAGGAGGACTCAGAAGCTTCCAGCCTGAGGAAACAGGGTCACCTGAGGAACTAGCAAGGTGAGATAGCTGTGGCTTGTTCTGCTTCTCTGATCTTTCAGCATTCACCCCAATAACTGGCCTCGGGTCTGATCTTATTAATAAGACCTGTAAGATTCCTGCTACAAGGTTTCATCAGAATTCTTCATCTTTGGGACCTTTCTCCAAGACAGCAGGAACTTGGCAGAAGAAGAGAACACATAAGGACAGAAGCCAGGAACCAGCCTCAAAACAAGCAGGTTGTTTTACTTTCATTTCCACTTGCTATGATAAAACACCTTGACAAGAGCAATTCAGAGGAGAAAGGTTTTGGTTTATTTCATAGTTCCCAGGTTACAGTCCATCATAGTAGGGAAGCCACTGTGTCAGGAGTTAATCATATCACAGCTGTCATCTGGAACAGAAAGCAGTGAATGCGTGCATGCATGGGCTCTGTTCACTTTCTCCACTCTTCCTGTATCTCTTGCATAGGGAACAGTGCCACCTGCAGTGGGCAGGTCTTCCTACCTCAGTTAACATAATACAATCCCCAAAATACATGCCCACAGGCCAACCTAATCTGGATAATCCCTCATTGAGACTGTCATCTTTAAAAAAAAGATTACTTTATATGTATGAGTATTTTTCCTGCATATACATATGTGCACTGTGTGTGTAGTGCTTGCAAAGGTCAAGAGGGGGTACCAGATCCCCTGGGTCTGGGGCTACAGATGGCTGTGAGTCACCATATAATTACTGGTAGCTGAACCTAGGTCCTCTGCAAGAGCAACAAGTACTCTTAACTTGTAATTTATTTCTCACACACATACAACACATAAGTTGTTGTGATTCTAGGTGGATGTCAAGTTAACAGTTAAAACTAACCATTACTCAGGTATTTTCAGAGATGAGGCCATTGTTAAGTACACACTGGTGACTGCTCTGAAAACCCCATTTAACACTGGCCATTATCCCAGGGTTCTTGTGATGGACTGTGTCCCCCTAATTTCGTATGTTGAAACCTACTCCCAATACAGTGGTATCAAGGGGTGGAGACTTTGAGATGAGATTAGGTCATGAGGGTGGAATAGTCTAGAATGAGATTATTGCCTTTATAAGAACCTCAGTGCTGGAGGGGTAGCTGAGCAGGTTAAGGGGCTTGCAGCTAAAGCTTACAACCTGAGATCAATTCCTGGGATGCATGTAGTGGTAGAAGGATAGAACTAACCTCATGAAAGTTGTCCTCTGACCTCCACAGGAATGCATATGCATGCACATGTACAGAAACACTTACACATAGATATAAACAAATAATATACATATCTGCATACAAAGCAATAAATAAGTAGATATTTAAAATAACAGCTGTAGAAAACCCCAATTTCGTAATGTGAGGAGACAAGTGTCTTTCCTCTCCTCTTCCTCCTAAGTTGAGCTGCCCTGGAGAGAAGACCAGATCCCCTGGAGGGACAGATAGAGCTCAGTGGAGCTGGGACATTCTACTCAACCCACATATGCCAGAAGATTGGTTGGAATGCATAAGTGCTGAAGAACACAGGTCAGAAGTGACTAAAAGAGGGACTTGTTCCTCCCTGGAAGTACTGACCCTATAGAGGAGGCTTTGTCGATGCGGGATGCTGTAGTGAAGTGCATAGGTTTGGATGGACCATCTCAAGGAGGCTTTGTCATTACCTAGGTTTGGCAGAACAAATATTTCTTTCTTACAGCTCTGTGGCTGGGAGTGTGAGCTCAGAGGCAGCACAGTCAGGTTCTGGTGAGAGCTTCCACAGTGCAGAATGTGAATACAGGAACTCCCTGGAACTACTTTTTAAGCACTAATTTTCATTTATGTGTTGTATGTGTGAGCATGAGCATAAGTGTGCAGGTGCCTGAGGAAGTGGTGCATGAGCTGGCTGTTTGGAACCTTGGGCTTACACAGGGACATATGCTCAGCCTGGAAAGAGGGGACAGGACCTGCCTGTACCGAATCCATCAGGTTTAAATGAATCCCCAGGGGAGTCTTGGCCCTGGAGGAGATGGGAATGGAGGGGAGGGGATGGGGGAAGGTGGGGCGAGGATGGGAGGGCAGAGGACAGGGGAACCCATGGCTGATGTGTAAAATTAAAACACAAATATAATAAAAAAAGTTAAAAAAAGAAATCAGAAAATTCAAGAAAAAAAAGGTTAATAGAACCCCCCTCCCCTCCCAAAAAGAAGTGTAATATTTGTGACAAACTGAAGGGGATAGAGAGAAAAACTAAGAACAAAAGGAGAAAAATGTAGTCAACAATAAATCAGAGGCCAAAGGTAACTTAACCAGGAAAAGCGTGATCTTGAAAAATGTTACCCAGCTAGTTATGATTCTATGTGCACAGAAAATAAATAAGCACAGACTTCACAACTACCACAAAATTAACTCAAACTGAACTTTGAACAATTGATTTTAATCCTCAAGCTACTGATATTTCTTTTCTTTCTTTTTTTTTTTGAGCTGAGGATAGAACCCAGGGCCTTGTGCTTGCTAGGCAAGTGCACTACCACTGAGCTAAATTCCCAACCCTCTGATATTTCTTACAAAGGCAGAAGCCCCATGCTCTAGACCTCTCTTTGCAAAAGGAGGTGATCTCTTGCTATGGCTCTGTAGCTCCTTATGCTGGTAAGACCAGCCCCACTGATGTCCAATCCCAAAGCAACATAGATGAATAATTTAAAATCTGCTTTATGTACATGGATTATTGCTCTAAATGTGAATTCTATCCTATCTATCTACCCAATACCATGCACACCTTAAAACCTCTGTAGCTCATAAACTCCTTTGGCCCCTAAACTTTGCTTAATCAACATTGCAGCTGGTGGTAGCAGAAAGTGAGAAGCATTCTAATCATGTACTACTGAAACTCATTCCACATCACCATCTTTCTACCAGTTTCTAAAATACTGAAAACATTTATACGAGAAACATGAAAGTGGAATGTAATATTCAGAACTTTTAGAAACCAGACATTTAATGTTCTAATGTGTCTTCCAAGTGCACACCAAAAGCTTGCCTGTGGGTACACACTGGACAGTGATATTTCAAGAATCATATCCTCCCATGCAAGGACTACAGTCACTCCCTACCCAAGAAATCCATTCATAGTGACGATCCAAGTACAAAGACCACTGTCCAGGTCACCACATAGACCAACAGAACCACAGTCTGGCTCATCATCCATCCACATATCAACAGATATAACAGCTCAACAGACCTGCTCTGAATACCCTATCCTCACCATGGCATAGCTGGTGGTCTTCCCTGCAACTATTTACAGCAGAAGCAGAACATAATCCTGAAATGAATCTGCAAGCTACCTGCACTCTTATTACTCATTGAAAAGTACTCCATGAGTCTTTCATTGGCTAGGACCACCCAGCTGGTTTTCGGGTTCCTCGTGGCTTTATCCAGCAGGTTCACATAGAGGATGATTAGGGCCACGGGCCTGAGTGCAGATGTCTGAGATGGTCTGCACTTAGCTGGCTGGGGGGAGGTCTTTAGCTCCACCTACTTGGTGTCTCTATAAATACCCTGGGGCAGAGACAGTCAGGGCCCCTTGGAAAAGGTTCCAGGCCCTCTTGAGGCTATCCTGTATTTTCTATCTGTTTATCTCCACACTATAAATCCTTCTATCTAATATTTCCTGCCGCCCACACTCAAATCTCTGGGGAGCTGTGGGGTTGGTGGGTAAATGCCCCACAGAATGGCGCCATGAACAGGGACTAAAGACAAAGTAATTGGGACAAAAGAAAATAGAAAATAATAGTTTTATTACAGAGTTTTTGGCAAAACTGTGAGTCAGTCCTGCCAGTGGAAAGTGGCATGCCAGTTTTATGGGAAAAAATACATACATACACACACACACACACACACACACACACACACACACACACACACACACACACACAGGGGCAGGGGTTTTATCCTTGAGAGAAAAGGAAAATGAACTGGAAGGATGTCTGATGATGCAGTGCAAAATTCTCTACTGTCAAAATTTTCTATCTTCTTTCCCTTTCTCAATTTCTTTCTGTGAGAAATATAAGGCATAGTGTAGTAATATAGTGTAGGAAAAACTTAGAAATGTAAGATCCTGCAGAAAATTTAAGATAACTAAAAGCAAGTAGACAGAAAAACTCTTCAATTTTCTAACTTGGGGGCTATGAACACAAACTGGGGAAAAATCTTTCTTTGAGCTTTATGGGTAGTAAAAAAGCTCTTCCTTGAGCTTATGGGGAAGAAATGGAAACTTTTGACCTGGGGACAGCTGAAAGGCTAAGTCCAAATGGCAGGAGAAAGTGATTTCTCCCTGAGGCAAAAAAATGTGGGCATAAAAAGCCAAAATTTAAATCTGAGAAGTTTTGGGAAAAGTTGGTCTTTCTCTCCTGGGGAAAAAAAAATCTTTCTCTTACACTATAAAGGTTTTCTTTGAAAAGTTTTGGGGAAAATCTCTTTAAAAGCCTTAATCTAGCCGGGCAGTGATTGTGCACACCTGTAATCCCAACACTTGGGAGGCAAAGGCAGGTGGATCTCTGTGAGTTCAAGGCCAGCCTGGTCTACAGAGGGAGATCCAGGAAAGGCACAAAGCTACACAGAGAAACCCTGTCTCCAAAAACAAACAAACAAACAAACAAACAAACAAAAAAAGCCTTAATCTTTCTCTTTTAAAAAACTTAAAAACTGAAGCCTTTAACTTTCTCTCTTAGAAGGACAAAAATTAGAATCACCTGAAGATATTAGTATGGGGACCACCTGTGACTAGCTCTAAGGGAAAACAACAAACTTCTTAAGACAGCAAAGCCTCTCTAAGTTCTCTTTCAAGCTTTAAAAATCTTCCCTGCAATGCCTTAGGCAGGGAGAAATTCCTAAAAACCTCTACTAAGTTCTGTCTCTTCAAGCTAGTAAAAGACAGTGGGTCAAAATCCCCTGAGGGAAATACTTGGGAGAGTAAGGATGAAGAGCAACAGAGAGCCCAAAAAGGCAGGAAACTTTATCTGGGAAAAGCAAAAAAGCCAAGCTTTTCAGTTAGAGCTGAGCAGAGGCATCAAGGGTTTTGTTTCTGAGTGAGCTATGAGAGGGTGCTCCTAATCTTCCTAATGTAAAGATCCCATGAAGTGATAACAAACTCTGTTAGCAGACTGTGTTTTTGTTTGCGTGTGTGTGAGAGAGTATTTGTGTGTGTGGTTTTGTTTTTGTTTGTGTGTGTGTGAGTGTGATTTTGTGTGTGTGTGGTTTTGTTTTTGTATGTGTGTGAGTTTTTGCTTTTGTGTGTGTGTGTGTGTGTGTGTGTGAGAGAGAGAGAGAGAGAGAGGGTTTGTGTGTGTGTGTGAGTTTGTGAGTGTGAGTGTTTTTTTGTGTGTGACTGTGTGTGATTTTGTGTGTGTGACTGTGTGTGTGAGTGTTTTTGTGTGTGTCTGTGTGAGTGTTTGTGTATGTGTGAGTGTGTGTGAGTGTTTGTGTGTGTGTGAGTTATTTGTGTGTGTTTGTGTGAGTGTTTTTTGTGTGTGTGTGAGTGTTTTTTTTGAGTGTAAGTGTGTTTGGTCCCTAGGATGGCAGGAGAGGGAGATGATGGCACCTTTAGAGATGTGGACTAGTTTCTGGGGAATAAATGTAGGTGGTGATGTTTTCTAATTGTTTCTTTCTTTTTAAAAAAATACACAAAAGCAAGCATTTGAGATGGAAAGTTAAGTCCAAAGTATCTGAATTCCAGGTGAGGGAGGCTGAAGAATTGTCCTTGAAGAGAGTGGGTGATTGTTTCAGTAAGGGAATGAGCTGGCATTCCTGACTGACTTTGAGCAAGTGGGACCAAGTAAATTGTATTTAATGGTATGTGAATGGCATTTCTGTAGGAGTGGGACAGGAGTAGGAGAATGTATCATAAAGAGAAGCTGGGATGAACTGTTGGTATTGTTGGCATTTTGTTCTGGAGCAGCCTTACATCAGACACAAAGCATAAGTCACACCATGGCTCTTGACAACCAGGAGAAGGGAAACCCTTGGAGTAATCCAGTAATGTGAATGGCCACCTGCTTCCTCATTTTCCTTAAAGTTCCATAAAGTGCCTTCCCACAACGTTAATAAAAATCAACAAAAGTCATCATAGATTTTCAGGTCAAATCTGTTGAATAATATTAGTTAATAAGACACAGCAAAAGGTATAATTAATTGTAAGCAAAGCTTGGAACACAATTGAATCAAGCATACTCACTTCATCAAATTCATTCTCTGCACTGTTGCCAGATTAAACTTTCTAAAAAGTAAATTTGATGTGCAGCTCACAAATGTAAATCATTCAGGGGTAAACTAATGCCTGTGACAATTATTTTCTAAGCAGAGGTATACTTGTAGTTCAGATAAAAATGACCTGACTTCTATTGTGTGTCCTCTTATTGTTCAGGTTATCTGTCCTCTAAACACTCTGTCATAATTTTGTACCTTAGTTTGTTTTTTATTTTTTGTTATTATTTTTACTATCAGAGACAAATATAGGCCCCAAAGGCATGGAAATAGGGTTTGACATGGCAATTACTCCAATCAAAGAGTGTCAGATGACTAAAATACTGTTCTTGTTGTTCCTAGCCCAAGACCCTGGGACTCGTTAATTGCCTGAATGGTGTATAGAACAAGGTTGTTTTTGCTGTTTGGGAGGCCCGCCACCCAGATCCCAAATAAATCACTCACAGAGGCTTATTTTTAATTATAAATGCTGGGCCTTAGCTTGGTTTATTGCTAGCTAGCTTTAGTGAACTCTAAAGTAGCCCATCTAGCTTTTGCCTTTGGGCTTTTTCCTTTCTCTAATTTTGTATACCTTTTCTTTGTTTCTTTTTCCATGGCTTGCTGTGTAGTTGGGTGGCTAGCCCCTGATGTCCTCCTTCTTCTCTGGCTACTTCTTTCTCTCCTTCGAAATTCTTCATTCTACATATTCTCTCTGCCTGTCAGCCCCACCTATCCTTTCTGCTGCATTGTATGGGCCGTTCAGCACTTTATTAGCTCATCAAATGTTTTAGACAGGCACAGTAACATTGGTTCACAGAGTTAAGCAAATGCAGCATAAACAAAAGTAACACACTTTAACATTATACAATGAAATTGCATTCTCCTCTAGGTGTTCAGAGTTAAAATAGGATATTAGGAACAAAGGAGAAAAACCTAGGGATGTGATTGTGTGAGTGTTGAACATTCTCATTAAAAAGGGAGTGTGTAGCCAGGTGGTGGAGGTGGCGGCAGCGGCGGCGGCGGCGGCGGCGGCGGCGGCGGCGGCAGCAGCAGCAGCAGCGGCAGCGCACGCCTTTAATCCCAGCACTTGGGAGGCAGAGGCAGGAGGATCTTTGTGAGTTCGAGGCCAGCCTGGGCTATAGAGTGAGTTCCAGGAAAGGTGCAAAGCTACACAGAGAAACCCTGTCTCGGAAAAAAAAAAAAAAAAAAAAAAAGTGAGTGTGTACTTGTGCATGTGCCCCTGTGTGCTTGAATTTAGGCCAGAAATAAATACTATGGGAAATCTTCACTCTACCTCCCACCCCTGCAATGTTGATGCTGGTTTAATAAAGTAGTGTTGGTTCTCCTTCAAGATCTATAACTTCATTTGGCTTGGTTTTCAATACCAGGTATGGTTTCCTTCTTATCAAGTGAGGCTTATGTCAAATTAGATGTTAGTTACTTTCAAGTTATGTCTGCCACTACTGTACATTTTGGGATCATGCCATTCTGTGGGATATCACAGGTCATTGCTGTGGTTCATAGGTCTTCTAACTGGTTAGGACTATTAGTTTCTTTCCTCCTTTGGAAAAAAAGCTAGACCTCAGGGAAGAGACATTCAGGTCAGTTCCATAGGGTTTGACATGGCAATTACTCCAATCAAAGAGTGTCAGATGACTAAAATACTGTTCTTGTTGTTCCTAGCCCAAGACCCTGGGACTCGTTAATTGCCTGAATGGTGTATAGAACAAGGTTGTTTTTGCTGTTTGGGAGGACCCTGGATGGAACTGCTTCTGAAATCTTCAATAGTAGGAAAGCAAGAGCAAGAGCAATAGTCTAAAACCTTTGGAAGTCTCTTGGGAAACTCTAACCAATACTTCAAAAGAGAACTCATGCCTGGTATTGGTGTGTTCCTTAGATGGACTTTGAGTCTTGGAAGACTATTGTCAGGCTGATGAGAAAATCTCATTTAAACTATATGTATATATTTATGCGCAAGTTTGTGTGCATTAAATTTTTAGGTAGATTGTTAATAGTATAGTTCCCCGTGACTTTTCTATACACATTTGTTGTTTTACCTTTTTTTACCTTCTTCTATCCATATTTATCTCTCTCTCCCATTCCTAACTAGAGCCCTTCCTTCACATTTTTCCTGATCAGATCACTTTTATTCTGCTGTTTTTTTTTCTCTGTTGCTTACCCATCCCTGTACCCCTGCCATAGTTTATTTTCCTTTTCTGACTTCTTCAGTTACACCAGGATATATACTCACATTTGAAGATTTGTCGGAGTTAAGAGCTTCCGATGAGAGAAAACATGACTGTCTTTCTGGGTCTATGTTACCTCACTGAATATGATCTTCTCTAGTTTTCTAGTTCCATCAATTTACTAGCAAAGTTCATGGTTTCATGTTTTTCTCAAGAGCTGAGTAGTAGTGCATAATGGATATACATTATATTTTCATTTTAAATTTGTAGCTTGAAGGACATTGAGGTTTTGCCCATCTCCTAGCTATTGTGATTAAAGCAGCAGCGAGCATGGTTGAGCAAGTGTCTGTGGAATAGAATATGGAGTCCTTTGGCATATGCCAAGCAGTGGTATAGCTGAGTCATTAGGTAGTCTAGTTTTTGTTTGTTTGTGTGTTTGTGTTTTTTTAAGCTTTTTGAGATTTCTCCATACTGATTTCCATAATGGCGGTGCAAGATTGCTACACTTCTATCAGTAGGGAAAGAAGGTTCTCTTTTCCCCACAGTCCCTCTAACTTTTATTGTTCTTGATCATTGCTATTCTGAGATAAGATGAAATTGAAAATTTGTTTTGATTTACATTTCTCTAATTGCTTAGGGATGATGTTTTTATTTTTTTGAGAAATACTTATCCATTATTTTTTTAATTTTATTTGTAGAACTTTGTTTAGGTCCCAGGCTCATTTTCCAAATGGATCAATCTTAAAATTTATTTATTTATTTTTATTTTTTTAGTCCTTTATTTATTCTGGAATCCTCTGCCAGATTTAGAGAGGATAATGTTTCTCTTCCATTCTGTAGGTTTCTTCCTTACCTGGTTGATTATTTCTTCATAAATGCAGACGTTTTACAGTTTTAGAAGTGCCACTGACCATAATTGGCCTTAATTCTTGGGTTGAAAAAGTCATTGTTTTTAGAACTTGGAATGCATTGCTCCATGTTGTTCTGATTTTCAAAGTCTCCATTGTTAAATCAGATGTTATTCTGATGGATTTTCCTTTACTATATATGACTTGTGTATGTGTGTGTGTTCAGCTCTCACTACTCTTTCTTCTGTTTAGTTAGTGTTTTTACTGATGTACTGTGGGGATTTTCTTATCTGTTTTTTTCTCTTGGCGTTTTGTTTACTTCTTTTGTCTGTATGGGTGTGTCTTCTTTTCTGTGATTTTGTTGAAAATCTGACTATTCAATCAGCTAGGGATTCTCCTTCCTTATCGATGCTTATACTTCTAAGCTTTGGGCTTTTCGTGGTGTCCTACACTTCCTTTATGTTCCTTTCCTGCCGTTAACTTTAAAATTTTTTCAGACTTCCTGTTTATTTGTGCTTAATCCTCTATTTAATCTTCAAGTCCTGATAGTGTTATATCCTACTTAATTCTGTCTCCATGTTAGGCTTTCCTTTGAGTATTCTAGTTGAGTATCTATATCTTCAATTGCATCTTTATATCAGCTTGAGTTTCTTCAACATTTCTATCTCCTCATTGGATTCCATTCTCAAATCCTGGATTTTTCTTTATTATTTCCATGAACTGTGTGTGTGTGTGTGTGTGTGTGTGTGTGTGTGTGTGTGTGTTGTGTATGTGAGAGTGTGTCTTTTGTGTGTGTGTTTTTGTGTGTCTGTGATTGTTTTTGTGAGTGTGTGTTTTGTGAGTGTGTGTGTGATTGGTTTTTTTTTTTGTGTGAGTGTTTGTGTGTGTGTATGTTTGTGTATGTGAGTTTTGTGTGTGTGAGTGTGTTTGAGTGTGTTTTTCTTGGTGTGTGTGAGAGTTTTTTTGTGTGTGTGAGTGTTTTTGTTTGTGAGTGTGTGAGAGTATTTGTGTGTGTGAGTGTTTTTGTTTCTCTGTGTGTGAGTGTGTGTATGAGTGTGTGTGTTTGTGTGAGTGAGTGTTTTTGTTTGTTTCTCTGTGTGTGAGTGTGTGTGTGAGTGTGGGTGTGTTTGTGTGTGTGAATGTGTGAGTGTGTGTGAGTGTGTGTGTATGAGTGTTTGTATGTAGAGGGATTTTGTGTGTGTGTGAGTGTTTTTGTTTGTGAGTGTGTGTGAGAGTATTTGTGTGTGTGAATGTTTTTGTTTGTGTTTGTGTGAGTATTTGTGTGAGTGTTTTTGTTTGTTTCTGTGTATGTGTGTGTGTGTGATTGTGTGAATGTTTGGTGTGTGTGAATGGTTTTTTTTGTGTGACTGTGTTGTGTGAGTGTGTGTTTTATGTGTTTGTGTTTAATTATTATTATTATTATTATTATTATTATTATTATTATTATTATTATTATGTGTTCTAATTTTATACATCAGCCATGGATTCCCCTGTCCTCCCCCTCCCTCCCCCAGCCCCACCGTTTCCTCAGCCCCTCCCCTCAATTCCCATGGCCTCCAGGACCAAGACTCCCCTGGGGACTCATTTAAACCTGGTGGATTCAGTACAGGCAGGTCCAGTCCCCTCCTTCCAGGCTGATCAAAGTGTCCCTGTGTAAGCCTAAGGTTCCAAACAGCCAGCTCAGGCATCAAGGACAGGTCCTGGTCCCACATCATGGGAGCCTCCCAAACAGATCAAGCTATTCAATGGTCTTACTTATCCAGAGTGCCTGATCCAGCTGGAGGCTCCACAGCCATTGGTTCATAATTCATTTGCTTCCATTCGATTGGCTATTTGTCCCTGTGCTTTTTGCAATCTTGGATTCAACAATTCATGCTCTTGCAGTCCCTCCTCCTTCTAGACAGTAGGACACCTAGAGCTCCACCTGGGGCCTGGCTGAGGATCTCTGCATCCACTTCCATCAGTTATTGGATGAGAGTTCCAAGATGACTGCTAGGGTGTTTAGTCATCTGATCACCAGACTAGGTCAGATCAGGCCCTCCCTCGACCACTGTCAGCAGTCTACAGAGGATATATCATTGTGGATTTCTGGGGACCTCTCGAGCACTCTGCCTATTCCTGTTCTCATGTGGTCTTATTTATCATGGTCTGTTATTCCTCATTCTCCCTTTCTGTTCTTGATCCAGCTGGGATCTCCTGCTCCCCTAAGCTTTCTTTCCCTCAAATCTTGCCCTTCATTACTCCCACTGTCATCTAGGTTGTTCATGTAGATCTCATCCATTTCTCTGTCATTGGGTGATCCTTGGGTCTTTCCTATAAGGTCCTGTTTTCTAGGTAGCCTCCCTGGAATTGTGTAGCAGTCTGACCATCTTTGGTTACATCTAGTATCCTCCTATGAGTGAGCACATAGCGTGTTTGTCCTTCTGAGTCTGGGTTATCTCACTCAGGATGATTTTTTCTAGATCCATCCATTTGCCTGCAAACCTTATGACGTCATTGTTTTTCTCTGCTGAGTAGTATGTACCATATTTTCTTTATCCATTCTTCAGTTGAAGGGCATCTAGGTTGTTTCCAGGTTCTGGCTATTACAAACAATGCTGATATGAACATAGCTGAGCAAATGCCCTTGTGGTATGATTGAGCATTCCTTGGGTATATGCCCAAGAGTGCTATAGCTGGGTCTTGGGGGAGATGGATTCCCAATTTTCTAAGGAAGTGCCATATTGATTTCCAAAGTGACTGTACAAGCTTGCATTCCCACCAGCAGTGGAGGAGAGTTCCCCTTGCTCCACATCCTCTCCAGCATAAGCTGTCTTCTGTGTTTTTGATCTTAGCCATTCTGACAGGTGTAAGGTGGTATCTCAGAGTCGTTTTGATTTGCATTTTCTGGATAATTAGGGATGTTGAGCAATTCCTTAAATGTCTTTCAGCCATTTGAACTTCCTCTGAGGAGAATTCTCTGTTTAGTTCTATAGCCCATTTCTTAATTGGACTGTTGGGCATTTTGATGTCTAATTTCTTGAGTTCTTTGTATATTCTGGATATCAGCCCTCTGTCAGATGTGGGGTTGGTGAAGACCTTTTCCCATTCTGTAGGCTGTCGCTTTGTCTTGTTGACCGTGTCCTTTGCTCTAAAAAAGCTTCTCAGTTTCAACAGATCCATTGATTGATTGTTTCTCTCAGTGTCTGTGCTACTGATGTTATATTTTGAAAGTGATCTCCGGTGCCAATGCGTTCAAGAGTACTTCCTACTTTCTCTTCTATCACGTTCAGAGTAGCTGGATTTATGTTGAGGTCTTTGATCCACTTGGACTTACGTTTTGTGCACAGTGACAGATATGGATCTATTTGCCGCAATCTGCACATTGACATCCAGTTATGCCAGCACCATTTGTTGAAGATGCTTTCCTTTTTCCATTGTACATTTTTGGCTTCTTTGTCAAAAATTATATGTTCATAGGTGTGCAGGTTAATGTCAGGGTCTTCAGTTCGATTCCATTGGTCCATATGTCGGTTTTTATGCCAGTACCAAGCTGTTTTTACTATGGTAGCTCTATAGTAGAGCTTGAGGTCAGGGATCGTGATGCCTCCAGAGGTTGTTTTATTGTACAGGATTCTTTTGGCTATCCTGGGTTTTTGGTTTTTCCATGTGAAGTTGAGTATTATTCTTTCCAGATCTGTGAAGAATTGTGTTGGTAATTTGATGGGAATTGCGTTGAATCTGTAGATTGCTTTTGGTAAGATTGCCATTTTTACTATGTTAATCTTGCCTATCCATGAGCTTAGGCAACTGATACAAACAGCAGCTCCTCTTACATCCAATGTGCTGCAGTTGCTAGTTAGAAAGGCGTGAGCCCTGTGCAATGTGTATTGCCATCTGAACCCAAGAGTGACTGGGTGTACCAGAAATGAACTGTTGCTAGTAGGAAGACTGACAGCACGAGATTTACCTACATTCTTGAATGGAAATTCAAACGAGAGTTCCCATTCATGACACACACTCTGCTTTGGAGCAAGAAGCATGCTGCTGCTTTCAGTGTTTCCAATAGAGCATAATCAATGAGCTTACTGAGAACAAAAGAACTGAGCCTCCTACACACACGGGCCATTTCTAGATTAACTCTACTTGTGCTCCTGCTTTCAGTGTTTCCAATAGAGCAGAAACAGTGAGCTTGCATAGAACAAAAGAACTGTGATTCCTACACACATGGACCATAGATAGATTAACTCTGCTTAGGAAACTGATATGAACAGCAGCTCCTCTTACATCAAATGGGCTGCTCTTGCTCAGAACAGACAGACAGGAGGGCTATTTGCACTGTGTAGCTCAATGGGAGCCCAAGATGACTGGGTTAACCAGAAATGAATTGTTTCTTGTAGGAAGTCAGACAGCTTGGGAATAATGTCCATTTTTGAAGGGAAATTTAACCCAGATTTACCTTAAAAGAGGTCTCAGTGCAAGCTTCCGTCTGCCCCGGAACTCCCATCTGGACCAGAGGTGAGTACCTGGGTTATAGGCAGAGAGGCAACAGTGCCTGTGTCGCACTGCTGGATACATGCCACCCTGCGAGGAGCTGACCAACTTGTCCCCAGTTCCTGCCAATGGGCAAGGCCCTGAGGGAAGTCTCACCTTTTCCAAGACTGCAGGCAGACACTGCAATCTCCACACTCTGCCCCCACACCCATTTGCCCGAGACCTCAGCCACTTCCTGAGACTCAGAGACCAGCCCCAAGGTTCCATCCTGCCTTGGAACTCCCATATGGACAAGAGGAGCTCCCATATGGACAAAATAAAGAGACCCCAGTGACTTCCTGAGACTCAGAGTCCAGCGCCTCAGCTCCTATCCGACCTGCACTCTCATCTGGACCAGAGCTCCCATATGGCCCAGAGCTTCCATCTGGACCAGAGAGAGGCTCCCTAAATCTGTCAACTCTCTCTGGACCAAGTACACTGATAAGACCAAGAAAGAACACAAGAGGAGATGGGCAGACATCAAGGCAGAAGTACATACAACAAAATAAAGAGCAATACAGCATCACCAGAACCTAGCCCTTCTCCAACACCTAGACCTAAAATCACGAAATGGAAGAAGAAGAAGAAAACAACCTTATAAGAAACATCATGAAGCGGCTAGAGCCTTACATAGAAGAAATCAAAATTAAAGTAGAGGAACAGACAAACAAAAAAAATGGTAAGAACGCTATAAAAAACTAGAGGAAAGCACAATTAAGCTGAAGAAAACAGTAAGTCCCTGAAAGAAAATCATGAAAAAGCAAGGGAGAGAATCCAAGACCTGAAGAGGGAAATAGAAAAAATGAAGAAGGCACTAGGAGAAGGAATGTTGGAAATAGAAAATCTGAGTAAACAAACAGGAACTTCAGAGGCGAATATAACCAACAGAATGCAAGAGATGGAAGAGAGGATCTCTGGTGTTGAAGATACGGTAGAAGAAATAGATTCATCAGTCAAAGAAAACACTAAAACCAACAAAGTCTTGACTCAAAATGTCCAAGAAATTTGGGACACCATGAAAAGACCAAACCTACAAATAATAGGGATAGAGGAAGGAGACGAATACCAACTCAAAGGCACAGAAAATATATTTAACAAGATCATAGAAGAAAACTTTCCCAGCTTAAAGAAGTAAATGCCTATGAAGATACAAGAAGCCTATAGAACACCAAACAGACTAGACCCGTCAAAAAAGTACCCTCGCCACATAATAATTAAACAACTAAATGTTCAGAATAAGGAAAGAATATTAAGGGCAGCAAAGGAAAAAGGCCAAGTGACTTATAAAGGCAAACCCATCAGAATAACACCCGATTTCTCGATGGAGACTTTGAAAGCCAGAAGGACCTGGACAGATATAATGCAGACACTAAGAGACCATGGATGCCAGCCTAGACTAATATACCCAGCAAAACTTTCAATCATCATGGATGGAGTGAACAAGAACTTCCAAGACAAAACCAGATTTAAACAATACTTATCCACAAACCCAGCCCTACAGAAAGCACTAGAAGGAAAATTCCAACCTAAGGAAGGCAGATACACCCATGAAAACACAGGCAATAGATAACACCACAGCAGTAAACCCCAAAGAAGAGAAGTACACACACACTACCACCAAAAAATAAAAATAACAATAGGAACGAACAATCACTGGTCATTAATATCCCTTAATATCAATGGACTTAATTCACCTATAAAAAGACACAGACTAACAGAATGGATATGAAAACAGGATGCATCTTTCTGCTGCATACAAGAAACACACCTCAAATTCAAAGACAGACACCTCCTAAGAATAAAAGGCTGGGAAAAGACTTTCCAATCAAATAGTCTTAAGAAGCAAGCTGGTGTAGCCATCCTAATATCTAGAACAATAGACTTCAAACTAAAATCAATCAAAAGAGATGATGAAGGACATTACATACTCATTGCAGGAAAGATCCACCAAGATGAAGTCTCACATACAAGGGCACCCACATATGTAAAAGAAACATTACTGAAGCTTAAATCACATATAAAACCCCACACATTAATATTGGGAGAGTTCAACACCCCACTTTCACCCCTGGACAGATCGGCCAAATTGAAACTTAACAGAGACATAATCGACTTAACTGATGTCATGGGTCAAATGGACTTAATCAATATCTACAGAACACTCCACCCAAACAAAAAAGATTATACCTTCTTCTCAGCACCCCATGGAACCTTCTCTAAAATCGACCACATACTTGGCCACAAGGCAAATCTCAACAGATACAAAACAATTGGAATAACCTCCTGTGTTCCATTAGACCACCATGGTTTAAAGTTAGATTTCAACAACAGAAAAAACTACAGAAATCCTACAATCTCATGGAAACTGAATAATGCTCAACTGAATCACCAATGGGTTAAGGAAGAAATAAAGAAAGAAATTAAAGACTTCCTAGAGATCAATGTAAATGAATAAACCACATGCCCAAACTTATGGGATACTATGAAAGCAGTGCTAAGAGGGAAATCCATAGCACTAAATGCCCACATAAAGAAGCTGGAGAAATCTCACGCTAGTGACTTGACAGCACACCTGAAAGCCCTTGAACAGGAAGAAGCAAAGTCTCCCAGGAGGAACAGATGCCAGGAAATTATCAAATTGAGAGCTGAAATCAATAAAATAGAAATAAAGATAACAATACAAAGGATTAATGAAACAGAGAGTTGGTTCTTTGAGAAGATCAACAAGATAGACCAGCCCTTATCCAAACTAACCAAAAGACAGAGAAAGAGCATCCAAATTAACAAAATCAGAAATGAGAAGGGGGACATAACAACAGACAATGAGGAAATCCAGAGAATCATCAGGTCATACTTCAAAAACCTCTTATCCACAAAACTGGAAAATCTAAAAGAAATGGATAATTTTCTGGATAGGTACCACACACCTAAGTTAAATCAAGACCAGATAAACCATTTCAATAGTCCAATAACCCCTAAGGAAATAGAATCAGTCATTAAAAGCCTCCCAACCAAAAAAAGCCCTGGACCTGATGGTTTCACTGCAGAATTCTACCAGATCTTCAAAGAAGACTTAATACCAATACTCTTTAAATTGTTCCACACAATAGAAGAAGAAGGTATATTACCAAACTCCTTCTATGAGGCTACAATTACCCTGATTCCTAAACCAAACAAAGATGCAACAAAGAAAGAGAACTACAGACCGATCTCCCTCATGAACATTGATGCAAAAATACTCAATAAACTTCTGGCAAACAGACTCCAAGAACACATCAAAATAATTATCCACCATGATCAAGTAGGCTTCATCCCAGGGATGCAAGGGTGGTTCAACATACGAAAGTCCATCAATGTAATACACCATATAAACAAACTCAAGGAAAAAAACCACATGATCATCTCACTAGATGCAGAAAAGGCATTTGACAAAATCCAACACCCCTTCATGATAAATGTCTTGGAGAGATCAGGAATACAGGGAACATACCTAAACATAATAAAGGCAATCTACAGCAAGCCAACAGCCAACATCAAATTAAATGGAGAGAAACTCAAAGCAATACCACTAAAATCAGGAACAAGGCAAGGCTGTCCCCTCTTCCCCTACTTATTCAATATAGTACTTGAATTTCTAGCCAGAGCTATAAGACAACATAAAGAGATTAAGGGGATACAAATTGGAAAGGAAGAAGTCAAGCTCTCCCTATTTGCAGATGACATGAGTGACCCCAAAAATTCAACTAAGGAACTGATACAGCTAATAAAAACCTTCAGCAACCTAGCAGGATACAAGATCAACTCAAAAAAATCAGTAGCCCTCCTAATTATACAGTAGACAAACAGGCTGAGAAGGAAATCAGAAATACATCACCTTTACAGTAGCTAAAAATGTTATAAAATACCTTGGGGATATGCTAACTAAGCATGTGAATGACCTATATGACAAGAACTTTAAGTCCCTGAAAGAAGAAATTGAAGAAGATGTCAGAAAATGGAAAGATCTCCCATGCTCATGGATAGGCAGGATTAACATAGTAAAAATGGTGATCTTACCAAAAGCAATCTACAGATTCAACGCAATTCCCATCAAATTACCAACACAATTCTTCACAGATCTGGAAAGAATAATACTCAACTTCATACAGAAAAACCAAAAACCCAGGATAGCCAAAAGAATCCTGTACAATAAAACAACCTCTGGAGGCATCACAATCCCCAACCTCAAGCTCTGCTATAGAGCTACTGTAATAAAAACAGCTTGGTACTGGCATAAAAACCGACATGTGGACCAATGGAATCGAATTGAAGACCCTGACATTAAGCTGCACACCTATAATTTTTGACAAAGAAGCCAAAAATGTACAATGGAAAAAGGAAAAGCATCTTCAACAAATGGTGCTGGCATAACTGGATGTCAATGTGTAGAAGGCTGCAAATAGATCCATATCTGTCACTGTGCACAAAACGTAAGTCCAAGTGGATCAAAGACCTCAACATAAATCCAGCTACTCTGAACATGATAGAAGAGAAAGTAGGAAGTACTCTTGAACGCATTGGCACCGGAGATCACTTTCAAAATATAACATCAGTAGCACAGACACTGAGAGAAACAATCAATCAATGGGACCTGTTGAAGCTGAGAAGCTTTTGTAGAGCAAAGGACACAGTCAACAAGACAAAGCGACAGCCTACAGAATGGGAAAAGGTCTTCACCAACCCCACATCTGACAGAGGGCTGATATCCAGAATATACAAAGAACTCAAGAAATTAGACATCAAAATGCCCAACAGTCCAATTAAGAAATGGGCTATAGAACTAAACAGAGAATTCTCCTCAGAGGAAGTTCAAATGGCTGAAAGACATTTAAGGAATTGCTCAACATCCCTAATTATCCAGAAAATGCAAATCAAAACGACTCTGAGATACCACCTTACACCTGTCAGAATGGCTAAGATCAAAAACACAGAAGACAGCTTATGCTGGAGAGGATGTGGAGCAAGGGGAACTCTCCTCCACTGCTGGTGGGAATGCAAGCTTGTACATCCACTTTGGAAATCAATATGGCGCTTCCTAAGAAAATTGGGAATCCATCTCCCCCAAGACCCAGCTATAGCACTCTTGGGCTTATACCCAAGGAATGCTCAATCACACCACAAGGGCATTTGCTCAGCTATGTTCATATCAGCTTTGTTTGTAATAGCCAGAACCTGGAAACAACCTAGATGCCCTTCAACTGAAGAATGGATAAAGAAAATATGGTACATATACACAATGGAGTACTACTCAGCAGAGAAAAACCATGACATCATGAGGTTTGCAGGCAAATGGATGGACCTAGAAAAAATCATCCTGAGTGAGGTAACCCAGACTCAGAAGGACAAACACGCTATGTGCTCACTCATAGGAGGATACTAGATGTAAAACAAGATGACTAGATTGCTACACAACTCCAGGGAGACTACCTAGAAAACGGTCCCCTAGGAAAGATCCAAGGATCACCCAATGACAGAGAAATGGAGGAGATCTACATGAACAACCTGGATGACAGTGGGAGTAATGAAGGGCAATATTTGAGGGAAAGAAAGCTTAGGGGAGCAGGAGATCCCAGCTAGATCTAGAACAGAAAGGGAGAACAAGGAATAACAGACCATGATAAATGAAGACTACATGAGAACAGGAATAGGCAGAGTGCTGGAGAGGTCCCCAAAAATCCACAATGATACATCCTCTGTAGACTGCTGGCAATGGTCGAGAGAAAGCCTGATCTGACCTAGTCTGGTGATCAGATGACTAAACACCCTAACTGTCGTGCTGAAACTCTTATCCAATAACTGATGGAAGTGGATGCAGAGATCCTCAGCCAGGCCACAGGTAGAACTCCAGGTGTCCAATTGTCGAGAAAGAGGAGGGTCTGCAAGAGCATGAATTGTTGAATCCAAGATTGCAAAAAGCACAGGGACAAATATCCAAATGAATGAAAGCACATGAATTATGAACCAAAGGCTGTGGAGCCCCCAGCTGGATCAGGCCCTCTGGATAAGTGAGACAATTGAATAGCTTGATCTGCTTAGGAGGCATCCAGTATGTGGGACCAGGATCTGTCCTTAGTGCATGAGCTGGCTGTTTGAAACCTTGGGCTTACACAGGAATACTTTGCTCATTCTGAAAGGAGGTGACTGGACCTGCCTGTAATGAATCCACCACGATTAAATGACTCCCCAGGGGTGCCTTGATCCTGAAGGACATGAGAATGGAGGGGAAGGAATGGGGGGAAGGTGGGGATGGGGTTGGGAGGAGGGAGGACAGGGGAACCCATGGCTGATGTATAAAATATAAAACACATAGTAATAAAGAAAAAAAAAAGACACAGTGCTCTTGGAGCAAGAAGCAGGCTACTGCTTTCCAGAGTTTCCAATACACGTGGAGCTGTGAGCATGTTCAGAACAAAAGAACTGTGCTCCCTACACATACAGTCAATATCTATTTGAACTCTTCTTAGGCAATTGATACGAACAGCAGCTCCTCTTACATCCAATGTGCTGCAGTTGCTAGTTAGAAAGGCGTGAGCCCTGTGCAATGTGTATTGCCATCTGAACCCAAGAGTGACTGGGCTTACCGGAAATGAGCTCTTGCTAGTAGGAAGACTGACAGCACAGGATTTACCTCCGTTTTTGAGGGAAATTCAAACCAGCATTCCCATACATGACACACAGTCCGCTTTGCAGCAAGAAGCATGGTGATGCTTTCAGGGTTTCCAATAGAGCATAATCACTGAGCTTACTCAGAATAAAAGAACTGAGCTTCCTACACATACGGGCCATTTCTAGATTAACTCTACTGATGAAACTTCTATGAACAACAGCTACTCTTACATGCAATATGCTGCAATTACTGGTTAGAAATGAGTGAGCTCATTGCACTGTGTATCTCCATGTGATCTCAATGAATCATTGCTTGTAGGAAGACAGCATGGGATTTACCTCCGTTTTTGAAGTGAAATTCAAAGTTGAGTTCCCATACATGAAACACACTCAGCTTTGGAACAAGAAGCATGCCCCTGCTTTCATTGTTTCCAACAGAGCAGAAACAGTGAGCTTGCTCAGAACAAAAGAACTGTGATTCCTACACACACAGACCGTATCTAGATTAACTCTGCTTAGCAAACTGATATGAACAGGAGCTCCTGTTACATCAAATGGGCTGCTCTTGCTCAGAACAGACAGACAGGAGGGCTCTTTGCACTGTGTAGCTCAATGGGAGCCCAGGAGTGACTGGGTTAACCAGAAATGAATTGTTTCATGTAGGAAGTCAGGCAGCATGGGAATAATGTCCGTTTTCGAACTGAAATTGAACCCAGATTTACCTTACAAGAAGACATAGTGCTTTTGGAGCAAGAAGCACTCTACTGCTTTCCAGAGTTTCCAATACATAAGGGGCTGTGAGCGTGTTCAGATCAAAAGAACTGTGTTTCCTACACATAAGGACCATATCTAGTTCAACTCTACTTAGGAAACTGATACGAACAGCAGCTCCTCTTACATCAAAGGCACTGCAATTGCTGATTAGAAACTGGTGAGCTCTGCACACTCTGTATCACCTAGTGAGCCCAAGAGTGACTGGGCTTACCAGAAATGAACTGTTGCTAGTAGGAGGACTGACAGGAGGTGATTTACCTCCGTTTTTCATTGAAAATTCAAACCAGAGTTCCCATTCATGAAACACACTCTGCTTTGCAGTAAGAAGCAGGCTGCTGCTTTCAGTGTTTCCAATAGAGCATAATCTCTGAGCTTACTCAGAGCAAAAGAACTGAGCCTCCTACACACACGGGACATTTCTAGATTAACTATATTTACGAAACTGATATGAACAACAGCTCCTCTAAAATACAATGTGCAGCAATTACTGGTAAGGAATGCGTGAGCTCAGTGCACTTTGTATTTCCATGTGAGCCCAAGAATGACTGGGTTTATCAGAAATGAATCGTTGCTTGTAGGAAGTCAGACTGCAAGAGATTTACCTCTGTATTTGAAGGGAAATTCAAAGCAGAGTTCCCATACATGAAACACACTCAACTTTGGAGCAAGAAGCATGCTCCTGCTTTCAGTGTTTCCAATAGAGCACAAACAGTGAGCTTGCTCAGAATAAAAGAACTGTGATTCCTACACACATGGACCATATCTATATTAACCCTGCTTAGGAAACTGATATGAATAGCAGCTCCTGTTACATCAAATGGGCTGCTCTTGCTCAGGACAGACAGGAGGGCTCTTCACACTGTGTATCTTAATGGGAACCTAAGGGTGACTGTGTTTACAATATATAAAAAGTTGTTTGTTGGAAGACAGCATGGGATTAAAGATGTTTTCCATGGGAAATTAAACACAGATATCCCTGAAAAGAAAGACACTCTGTGTTTGGAGAAAGAAGCACGTTCCTGATTTTCAAGAGTTCAATACAGCAGGAACCGTGAGCGTGCCCAGAACAAAGGAACTGTGATTCCTACACACACGGCCCATATCTAGATTAACACTGCATAGGAAACTGATATGAACAGCAGCTCCTCTTACATCAAATGGGCTGCTCTTTCTCGGAACAGGCAGTCACGAGGACTCTTTGCACAGTGTAGCTCAATGGGAGCCCAAGAGTGACTGGGTTAACCAGAAATGAATTGTTTCTTGTAGCAAGTCAGACAGCATGGGAATAATGTCCATTTTCGAAGGGAAATTGAAGCCAGATTTACCTTACAACAAGACAGAGTGCTTTTGGAGCAAGAAGCTCGCTACTGCTTTACAGAGTTTCCAGTACTTAAAGAGCTTTGTGCGTGTTCAGAACAAAAGAACTGTGTTTCCTACACATAGGAACCATATCTAGTTCAACTCTGCTTAGGAAACTGATATAAACACCAGATTCTCTTACATCAAAGGCACTGCAATTGCTGATTAGAAACAGGTGAGCTCTCCACACTGTGTATCTCCATTTGAGCCCAAGAGTGACTTGGTTTACCAGAAATGATCTGTTGCTTGTTGGAAGATTGACAGCACAGGATTTACCTCCGTTTTTGACGGGAAATTCAAACCAGCATTCCCATACATGCAGGTTGTAAGAGGAACTGCTGTTTGTAACATTTACCTAAGCAGAGTTGAACTAGATATGGTCCATATGCTGCAGGTGCAAGTTAGAAAGGCGTGAAACCTGTGCAATATGTATCGCCATGTGAGCCCAAGAGTGACTGGGCTTACCAGAAATGAAGTGTTGCTAGTAGGAAGACACTGAGCCTGGGATTTACCTCCATTTTTGAATGGAAATTCAAACCAGAGTTCCCATACATGACACACACTCCGCTTTGCAGCAAGAAGCATGCTGCTGCTTTCAGTGTTTCCCAAAGAGCAAAAGCAGTGAGCTTGCTCAGAAGAAAAGAACTAAGCGTCCTACATACATGGACCATATCAAGATTAACTCTGCTTAGCAAACTGATATGAACAGCAGCTCCTCTTACATCAAATGGGTTGCTTCTGCTCAGGACAGACAGGAGGGCTCTTTGCACTGTGTATCACAATGGGTGCCTAAGGGTGACTGGGTTTACCATAAATGAAAAGTTGTTGGTAGGAAGACAGGATGGTATTAAACTATTTTTTCGATGGAAATTAAACACAGATATCCCTGAGAAGAAAGACACTCTGCGTTTGGAGAAAGAGGCAGGCTCCTGCTTTCCAGAGTTTGATACAGCAGGAAACATGGGCGTGCACAGAACAAAAGAACTGTGTTTCCTACACAACGGACCATATCTGGTTCAACTCTGCTTATGAAATTGATACAAACCACCGCTCCTCTTACATCCAATACTCCGCACTTGCTGCTGAGAAACACGTGAGCTTCCTGCACTGTGTATCTTCATTTGAGTCCTCAAGTGATTGGGTTTATCATAAATGAACTCCTGCTTGTAGGAAGATATAGACCCCAGGATTTAACTCTGTTTCTGCAGGGAAATTCACAGAAGAGTTCTTATCCTTGAAACACACTCTGCTTTAGAGCAAGAGGCATACTCCTCTATTCCAGAATTTCCAATACAACAGGTAACGTGAGCATGCTCAGAACAAAAGCAATGTGGTTCCTACACATACAGAGCATGTCTAATTCAAATCTGCTTTTGAAACTGATACAAAACACAGCTCCTCTTACATCCAATGCTTTAGCGTTAATAGTGGGAAATGTGTGAGCTTTGTGAACTGTGTATCTTCATTTGAGCCAAAAAGTGACTGGGATTACCAGAAATGAACTCTTGCTTGTAGGAAGACACTGAGCCTGGGGTTTAACTCTCTTTCTGAAGGGAAATGAAAACCAGTGTTCTCATCCATGAAACACACTATGCTTTAGGGCAAGAAGCACATTCCTGCTTTCCAGAGTTTTCAATACAGCAGGAAACATGAGCATGCTCAGAACTAAAGAACTGTGTTTCCTACACATACTGACCATGTCTAATTTAACTCTGCTTTTGAAACTGATACAAACCACAGCTCCTCTTACTTCCAATGCTCTGCAGTTGCTGGTGAGAAACGTATGAGATTCGTACACTGTGTATCTTCAATTGAGCCCAGGAGTGATGGGGTTTATCAGAAATGAACTCTTCCTTGTAGGAAGTCACAGAACCCGGGAATTAACTCCGTTTCTGAAGGGACATTCAGACCAGAGTCTCCAATACAACAGGAAACGTGAGCGTGCTTAGAACAAAAGAACTCTGTTTCCTACACACACGGACCATCCCTATTCAACTCTCCTTATGAAACTGATACAAACCACAGCTTCTCTTACATCCAATGCTTTTTAGTTAATAGAGAGAAACGTGTGAGCTTCGTGCACTGTGAATCTTCATTTGAGCCCACAAGTGACTGGGTTTACCAGAAATGAACTCTTCCTTGTAGGAAGACACAGAGTGTGGCATTTAACTCCATTTCTGAAGGGAAATTCAGAGCAGAGTTCTCATCCATGAAACACAATCTGCTTTAGAGCAAGAAGCACACTTCTGTATTCCAGAGTTTTAAATACAGCAGGAAACGTGAGCATGCTCAGAACAAAAGCACCGTGTTTCCTACACATATGGACAATATGTGGTTCAACTCTGCTTATGAAACTAATAGAAATCACAGCTCCTCATACATCCAATGCTCTTCAGTTAATAGTGAGAAACGTGTTGGCTTCATGAACTGTGTGTCTTTGCTTGAGCCCACGAGTGACTGGGTTTACCAGAAATGAATTCTTGCTTGTAGGACGACACAGAGCCTGGGATTTAACTCCAATTCTAAAGGGACATTCAGACCAGAGTCTCCAATGCAACAGGAAACATGAGTGTGCTCAGATCTAAAGAACTGTGTTTCCTACACATATGGACCATGTCTAATTCAAATCTGGTTTTGAAACTGATACAAACTACAGCTCCTCTTACTTCCAATGCTCTGTAGTTGCTGGTGAGAAACGTGTGAGCTTCGTGTACTGTGCATCTTCATTTGAGCCCACAAGTGACTGGGTTTACCAGAAATGGACTCTTGCTTGTAGGAAGACACAGAGCACGGGATTTAACTCCATTTCTAAAGGGAAATTCAGAGCAGAGTTCTCATCCATGAAACACACTCTGCTTTAGAGCAAGAAACTCACTCCTGCTTTCCAGAGTTTCCAATACTGCAGGAAACGTGAGCATGGTCAGAACTAAAGACATGTGATTCCTACCAATACGGACCATTTCTAGTCCAACTCTGCTTATAAAACTGATACAAACCACATCTCCTCTTACATCCAATGCTTTTTCGTTTATCGTGAGAAATGTGTGAACTTTGTGAACTGTGTATCTTCATTTGAGCTGAAAAGAGACAGGATTTACCAGAAATGAACTCTTGCTTGTAGGAAGACAAAGAGCTTGGGGTTTAACTTTGTTACTGAAGGGAAATGAAATCCAGTGTTCTCATCCATGAAACACACTCTGCTTTAGAGCAAGAAGCACACTCCTGCTTTCCAGAGTTTCCAATACAGCAGGAAACATGAGCGTTCTCAGATCTAAAGAACTTTGTTTCCTACACATACAGACCATGTCTAATTCAAATCAGCTTATGGAACTGATACAAACCACAGCTCCTCTTACATCCAATCCTCTTTAGTTAATAGTGAGAAACGTGTGAGCTTCGTGAACTGTGTATCTTCATTTGAGCCCACGAGTGAATGGGTTTACCAGAAATGAACTCTTGCTTGTAGGAAGACACAGAGCCTGGGATTTAACTCCATTTCTGAAGTGAAATTCACAGAAGAGTTCTCATCCTTGAAACACACTCTTCTTTAGAGCAAGAAGCACACTCCTCTATTCCAGAGTTTCTAATAGAGCAGTAAAGGTGAGTGTGCTCAGAATTAAGAACAGTGTTTCCTACACATACAGACCATATCTGATTCAACTCTGCTTATGAAACTGATCCAAACCACAGCTGCTCTTCCATCCAATCCTCTTTAGTTAATAGTGAGAAACGTGGTGGCTTCGTGAACTGTGTGTCTTCATTTGAGCCCACAAGTGACTGGCTTTACCAGACATGAACTCTTGCTTGTCGGAAGACACAGAGCCAGGGATTTAACTCCAATTCTAAAGGGACATACAGACCAGTGTTCTCATCCAAGAAACACACTGTGATTTAGAGCAAGAAGCACGCTCCTCCTTTCCAGTGTCTCCAATACACCAGGAAACATGAACGTGCTCATAACAAGAGAAATGTGTTTCCTACACCTTTGGACGATATCTAGTTCAACTCTGCTTATGAAACTGATACAAAACACAGCTCCTTTTACATCCAATGCTCTGCACTTGCTGCTGAGAAACACGTGAGCTTCGTGCACTGTGTATCTTCATTTGAGCCCAGGAGTGACTGGGTTTTCATACAAAAGTCACGGAACCCGGGATGTAACTCCGTTTCTGAAGGGACATTCAGACCAGAGTGTCCAATACAGCAGGAAATGTGAGCGTGCTCAGAACAAAAGAACTCTGTTTCCTACACATACGGACCATATCTTGTTCAACTCTCCTTATGAAACTGATACAAACCTCAGCTCCTCTTACATCCAATGCTTTTTCTTTAATAGTGAGAAACGTGTGAGCTTCGTGCACTGTGTATCTTCATTTGAGCCCAAGAGTGACTGGGTTTACCAGAAATGAACTCTTCCTTGTAGGAAGACACAGAGCCAGAGATTTAACTCCATTTCTGAAGGGAAATTCAGAGCAGATTTCTCATCCATGAAACACAATCTCCTTTAGAGCAAGAAGCACGCTCCTGTATTCCACAGTTTTCAATACAGCAAGAAACGTGAGTGTGCTCAGAATGAAAGCACTGTGTATCCTACACATACGGACCATATCTTGTTCAACTCTGCTCATGAAACTGATATAAACCACAGCTCCTCTTACATACAATGCTTTTCAGTTAATAGTGAGAAACGTGTGAGCTTTGTGAATTGTGTATATTCATTGGAGCCCAGGAGTGATTGGGCTTACCAGAAATGAACTCTTGCTTGTAGAAAGACACAGATCCCGGGATATACTTCCATTTATGAAGGGAAATTTAGAGCAGAGTTCTCATCCATGAAGCACACTCTGCTTAAGAGCAGGAAGCAAACTCCAGTATTCCAGAATTTCCAATACCGCAGGAAATGTGAGCAAGCTCAGAACAAAAGCACTGTGTTTCCTCCACATACGGGCCATATCTGGTTCAACTCTGGTTATGAAATTGATACACACCACAACTCCTCTTACATCCAACCCTCTGTAGTTAATAGTGAGAAACGTGTTGGCTTTGTGAACTGTGTGTCTTCGTTTGAGCCCACAAGTGACTGGCTTTACCAGAAATGAACTCTCGCTTGTCGGAAGACACATAGCCAGGGATTTAACTCCAATTCTAAAGGGACATACAGACCAGTGTTCTCATCCAAGAAACACACTCTGATTTAGAGCAAGAAGCACGCTCCTCCTTTCCAGTATTTCCAATACACCAGGAAACATGAGCGTGCTCATAACAAGAGAATTGTTTTTCCTACACCTTAGGATGATATCTAGTTCAACTCTGCTTATGAAACTGATACAAAACACAGCTCCTTTTACATCCAATGCTCTGCACTTGTTGCTGAGAAACACGTGAGCTTCGTGCACTGTGTATCTTCATTTGAGCCCAAGAGTGACTGGGTTTACCAGAAATGAACTCTTGCTTGTATGAAGACACAGATCCCAGGATATAACTCCATTTCTGAAGGGAAATTCAGAGCAGAGTTCTCATCCATGAAGCACAGTCTGCTTAAGAGCAAGAAGCACACTCCTGTATTCTAGAGTTTCCAATACAGCAGGAAACGTGAGCATGCTCAGAACAAAAGCACTCTTTCCTACACATACGGGCCATATCTGGTTCAACTCTTGTTATGAAACTGATATACACCACAGCTCCTCTTACATCCAAAGTACTTTAGTTAATAGTGATAAACATGTTGGCTTCGTGAAATGTGTATCTGCATTTGAGCCCAAGAATGACTGGGTTTACCTAAATGAACAGTTGATTGTAGGAAGACACAGAACTTGGGATTTAACTCCGTTTCTAAAGGGACATTCAGGCCACAGTTCTTATCCATGCAACATACTCCGCTTTAGGCCAAGAAGCACACTCCTGCTTTCCAGAGTTTCCAAAACAGCAGGAAACAGAGCGTGCTCAGATCCAAAGAACGGTGTTTCCTAACAATATGGACCATGTCTAATTCAAATATGCTTTTGATACTGAAACAATCTACAGTTGCTCTTATTTCCAATGCTCTGCAGTTGCTGGTAAGAAATGTGTGAGCTTCGTGCACTGTGTCTTCAATTGAGCCCAGGAGTGACGGGGTTTACCAGAAATGAACTGTTCCTTGTAGGAAGTCACAGAACCAGGGAATTAACTCTGTTTCTGAAGGGACATTCAGACCTGAATCTCCAATACATAAGGAAACGTGAGCATGCTGAGAACAAAAGAACTCTGTTTCCTACACATATGGACCATACCTATTTCAACTGTGCATGTGAAACTGATACAAACCACAGCTCCTCTTACATCCAATGCTCCACACTTGCTGCTGAGAAACACTGGAGATTCGTGTACTGTGTATCTTAATTTTAGCCCAGGAGTGACTGGGTTTACCAGAAATGAACTCTTTCTTGTAGAAAGAAACAGAACCCAGGATATAACTCCATTTCTCAAGGGACATTCAGAGCAGAGTTCTCATCCATGAAGCACACTCTGATAAGAGCAAGAAGCACACTCTTGCTTTCCAGAGTTTCCAATACAGCAGGAAATGTGAGCATGCTCCGAACTAAAGAAATGTGTTTCCTACACATACGTACCATAACTGGTTCAACTCTGCTTGTGAAACTGATACAAACCACAGCTCTTCTTATATCCAATGTGCTTTAGTTAACAGTGAGAAACGTGTTGGCTTCGTGAAATATGTATCTTCATTTGAGCTCAAGAATGACTGGGTTTACCTAAATGAATGGTTGATTGTAGGAAGACACAGACCCTGGGATTTAACTCCGTTTCTAAAGGGACATACAGACCACATTTCTCATCCATGAAACACACTCTGCTTTAGAGCAAGAAGCACACTCCTGCTTTCCAGAGTCTCCAATACTGCAGGAAACATGAGCATGCTCAGAACTAAAGAAATGTGATTCCCACCAATACGGACCATATCTAGTCCATCTCTGCTTAAAAAACTGATACAAACCACATCTCCTCTTACATCAAAAGCTTTTTAATTTATAGTGAGAAACGTGTGAACTTTGTGAACTGTGTATCTTCATTTGAGCCGAAAAGTGACAGGATTTACCAGAAATGAACTCTTGCTTGCAGGAACACACAGAACCTGGGCTTTAACACTGTTACTGAGGGAAATGAAATCCAGTGTTCTCATCCATGAAACACAGTCTGCTTTAGGGCCAGAAGAACACTCCTGCTTTCCAGAGTTTCCAATACAGCAGGAAATATGAGCGTTCTCAGATCTAAAGAACTTTGTTTCCTACACATACAGACCATGTCTAATTTAAATCTGCTTATGGAACTGATAGAAACCACAGCTACTCTTCCATGCAATGCTCTTTAGTTATAGTGAGAAACGTGTGAGCCTCGTGAACAGTGCATCTTTATTTGAGTCCTCAAGTGATTGGGTTTATCATAAATGAACTCCTGCTTGTAGGAAGATACAGAGCCCAGGAAGTAACTCCGTTTCTATAGGGAAATTCACAGAAGAGTTCTCATCCTTGAAGCACACTCTGCTTTAGAGACAAAAGCATGCTCCCAATTACCAGAATTTCCAGTAAGGCAGGAAACATGAGCGTGCACAGAACTAAAGAATAGTGTTTCCTACACATTTGGACTATATCTAGTTCAACTCTGCTTATGTAACTGATACAAACCACAGCCCCTCTTACATCCAACACTTTTCAGTTAATAGTGAGAAACGTGTGAGCTTCGTTCACTGTGTATCTTCATTTGAGCCCAGAAATGAACTGTTGCTTGTAGGAAGACACAGAGGCCGCGATTTAACTCCATTTCTGAAGTGAAATTCACAGAAGAGTTCTCATCCTTGAAACACACTCTGCTTTAGAGCAAGAAGCACACTCCTGTATTGCAGAGTTTTCAATACAGCAGGAAACGTGAGCATGCTCAGAATAAAAGCACTGAGTTTCCTACACATAAGGACAATAACTAGTTCAACTCTGCTTATGAAACTGATCCAAACCACACCTCCTCTTACATCCAATGGTTTTCAGTTATTAGTTAGAAACATGTGAGCTTTGTGAACGGTGTATCTTCATTTGAGCCCACGAGTGACTGGGTTTACCAGAAATGAACTCTTGCTTGTATGAAGACACAGAGCCAGGGATTTAACTCCATTTCTGAAGTGAAATTCACAGAAGAGTTCTCATCCATGAAACACACTCTGCTTTAGAGCAAGAAACACGCTCTAGCTTTCTAGAGTCTCTAATTCAGAGGGAAACGTGAGTGAGCTCAGAACAAAAGAACTGTGTTTCCTACACACACGCACCGTATCTAGTTCAATTCTGTTTCTGAAACTGATACAAACCACAGGTCCTCTAACATCCAGTGTTTTTCAATTAAGAGCGGGAAACGTGTGAGCTTCGTGAACGATGTATCTTCTTTTGAGCTGAAAAGTGACTGCATTTACCTGAAACGAAGTCTTTCTTGTTGGAAGACACAGAGCCTGGCATTTTACTCCGTTTCTGAAGGGAAACACACAGCACCATTGTCATCCATGAAACACACTCTGCTTTAGAGCAAGGAGCACGCTCTTGCTTTCTTGAGTGTCCATTAAAGCGGGAAACGTGAGTGTGCTCAGAACAAAAGAACTGTGTTTCCTACACACACGAACCATATCTAGTTCAATTCTGTTTTTGAAACTGATACAAACCACAGGTCCTCTAACATCCAATTCTTTTCAGTTCAGAGTGAGAAACATGTGAGCTTCATGAACGATGTAGCTTCGTTTGATCTGAAAATGACTGTGTTTACCTGAAACGAAGTCTTACTTGTCAAAAGACACAGAGCCTGGCATTTTACTCCGTTTCTGAAGGGAAACACACAGCACAGTTCTCATCCATGAAACACACTCTGCTTTAGAGCAAGAAGCACGCTCTTGCTTTCTAGAGTGTCTAATAAGGTGGGAAACGTGAGTGTGTTCAGAACAAAATAACTGTGTTCCCTACACACACGGACCATGTCTAGTTCAACTCTGCTTCTGAAACTGATACAAACCACAGGTTCTCTAACATCCAATGCTTTTCCGTTAAGAGCTGGAAATGTGTGAGCTCGTGAACGATATAGCTTCTTTTGAGCTGAAAAGTGACTGCGTTTACCTGAAACGAAATCTTGCTGGTAGGAAGACACAGAGCCTGGCATTTAACTCCATTTCTGAAAGCAAACACACAGCACAGTTCTCATCCATGAAACACACTCTGCTTTAGAGCAAGAAGCACGCTCTTGCTTTCTAGAGTCTCTAATACAGAGGAAAACGTGAGTGTGCTTAGAACAAATGAACTGTGTTTCCTACACACGGACCACATCTAGTTCAACTCTGTTTCTGAAACTGATACAAACCACAGGTCCTTGAACATCCAATGCTTTTCACTTAAGAGCGAGAAACGTGTGATGTTCTTGAACGATGTAGCATTTTTTGAGCTGAAAAGTCACTGCGTTTACCTGAAAAGAAGTCTTGCTGGTAGGAAAACACAGAGCCTGGCATTTAACTCCGTTTCTGAAGGGAAACACACACCACCGTTCTCATCCATGAAACTCACTCTGCTTTAGAGCAAGAAGCACGATCTTGCCCTCTAGAGTGTCTAATAAGGCAGGAAACGTGAGTAAGCTCAGAACAAAAGAACTGTGTTTCCTACAAACAGGGACCCTATCTAGTTCAACTCTGTTTATGAAACTGATACAAACCACAGGTCCTCTAACACTCAATGCTTTTCAGTTAAGAGCGAGAAATGTGTGAGCTTCGTGAACGATGTAGCTTTGTTTGAGGTGAAAAGTGACTGCGTTTACCTGAAACGAAGTCTTGCTTGTCGGAAGACACAGAGCCTGGCATTAACTCCGTTTCTGAAGGGAAACACACAGCACAGTTCTCATCCATGAAACACACTCTGCTTTAGAGCAAGAAGCATGCTCTTGCTTTCTAGAGTGTCTAATAAGGCGGGAAACGTGAGTGTGCTCAGAACAAAAGAACTGTGTTTCCTACACACACGGATCATATCTAGTTCAACTCTATTTCTGAAACTGATACAAACCACAGATCCTTGAAAATCCAATGCTTTTCACTTACGATCGAGAAACGTGTGATGTTCGTGAACGATGTAGCATCTTTTGAGCTGAAAAGTCACTGTGTTTACCTGAAACGAAGTCTTGCTGGTAGGAAAACACAGAGCCTGGCATTTAACTCCGTTTCTGAAGGGAAACACACAGCACAGTTCTCATCCATGAAACACACTCTGCTTTAGAGCAAGAAGCATGCTCTTGCTTTCTAGATTGTCTAATAAGGCAGGAAACGTGAGTAAGCTCAGAACAAAAGAACTGTGTTGTCTACATACACGGACCATATCTAGTTCAACTCTGCTTCTGATACTGATACAAACCACAGGTTCTCTAACATCCAATACTTTTCAGTTAAAGGCTAGAAACGTGTGAGCTTCTTGAACGATGTACCTAAGTTTGAGGTGAAAAGTGACTGCGTTTACCTGAAATGAAATCTTGATTGTCTGAAGACACCGAGCCTGGCATTTAATTCCGTTTCTGAAGGGAAACACACAACACAGTTCTCATCCATGAAACACACTCTGCTTTAGAGCAAGAAGCACGCTCTTGCTTTCTAGATTCTCTAATACATAGTGAAACGTGAGTGTGCTCAGAACAAAAGAACTGTGTTTGACACACACACGGACCACATCTAGTTCAACTCTGTTTCTGAAACTGATACAAACCACAGAATCTCTAAAATCAAATGCTTTTCAGTTAAGAGCGAGAAACCTTTGAGCTTCATGAATGATGTAGCTTCGTTTGAGCCGAAAAGTGACTGCATTTACATGAAACAATGTTCTGCTTGTCGGAAGACACTAAGCCTGGCATTTTACTCCGTTTCTGAAGGGAAACACACAGCACAGTTCTCATCCATGAAACACACTCTGCTTTAGAGCAAGAAGCACGCTCTTGCTTTATAGAGTCTCTAATACAAGGGAAACGTGAGTGTGCTCAAAACAAAAGAACTGTGTTTCCTACATAATCGGACCATATCTAGTTCAACTCTGCTTCTGAAACTGATACAAACCACAGGTCCTCTAACATCCAATGCTTTTTAGTTAAGAGCGAGAAACGTGTGAGCTTCGTGAACGATGTACCTGAGTTTGAGCTGAAAAGTGACTGCGTTTACCTGAAATGAAATCTTGATTGTCTGAAGACACAGAGCCTGGCATTTTACTCCATTTCTGAAGGGAAACACACAGCACAGTTCTCATCCATGAAACACACTCTGCTTTAGAGCAAGAAGCACGCTCTTGCTTTCTAGAGTGTCTAATAAGGCGGGAAACGTGAGTGTGCTCAGAACAAAAGAACTGTGTTTCCTACACAAACGGATCATATCTAGTTCAACTCTGCTTCTGAAACTCATAAAAACCACAGGTTCTCTTACATCCAATGCTTTTCAGTTAAGAGCGAGAAACGTGTGAGCTTCGTGAACGATGTAGCTTCTTTTGAGCTGAAAAGTGACTGCGTTTACCTGAAACGAAGTCTTGCTTGTCGGAAGACACAGAGCCTGGCATTTAATTCCGTTTTGGAAGGGAAACACACAGCACAGTTCTCATCCATGAAACACACTGTGCTTTAGAGCAAGAAACACTCTCTTGCTTTCTAGAGTCTCTAATACAGTGGGAAACCTGAGTGTGCTCAGAAAAAAGAACTGTGTTTCCTACACACAGGGACCCTATCTTGTTCAACTCTGTTTATGAAACTGATACAAACCACAGGTCCTCTAACATCCAATGCTTTTCAGTTAAGAGCGAGAAACGTGTGAGCTTCGTGAACGATGTAGCTTCGTTTGAGGTGAAAAGTGACTGCGTTTCCTGAAACGAAGTCTTGCTTGTAGGAAGACACAGAGCCTGGCATTTCACTCCATTTCTGAAGGGAAACACACAGCACAGTTCTCATCCATGAAACACACTCTGCTTTAGAGCAAGAAGCATGCTCTTGCTTTCAGGAGTCTCTAATACAGAGGGAAACATGAGTGTGCTCAGAACAAAAGAACTGTGTTTCCTACACACAAGGACCATATCTAGTTCAATTCTGCTTCTGAAACTGATACAAACCACAGGTCCTCTAACATTCAATGCTTTTCAGTTAGGAGCTAGAAACGTGTGAGCTTCGTGAACCATGTAGCTTCGTTTTAGCTGAAAAGTGACTGCATTTACCTGAAAGGAAATCTTGATTGTCGGAAGATACAGAAACTGGCATTTAACTCCATTCATGAAGGGAAACACACAGCACAGTTCTCGTCCATGAAACACACTCTGCTTTAGAGCAAGAAGCACGCTCTTGCTTTCTAGAGTGTCTAATAAGGCGGGAAACGTGAGTGTGCTCAAACAAAAGAACTGTGTTTCCTACATACACGGATCATATCTAGTACAACTCTGCTTCTGAAACTGATAAAAACCAAAGATCCTCTAACATTCAATGCTTTTCAGTTAAGAGCGAGAAACGTGTCAGCTTCGTGAACGATGTCTTGTTTGTCGGAAGACACAGAGCCTGGCATTTAATTCCGTTTATGAAGGGAAACACACAAAACAGTTCTCATCCATGAAACATACTCTGCTTTAGAGCAAAAAACACGCTCTTGCTTTCTACAGTCTCTAATACAGTGGGAAACGTGAGTGTGCTCAGAACAAAAGAACTGTGTTTCCTACACACACGGACCCTATCTAGTTCAACTCTGTTTCTGAAACTGATACAAACCACAGGTCCTCTAACAATCAATCCTTTTCACTTAAGAGCGAGAAATGTGTGAGCTTCGTGAACGATGTAGCTTTGTTTGAGGTGAAAAGTGACGGCGTTTACCTGAAACGAAGTCTTGCTTGTCGGAAGACATAGAGCCTGGCATTAACTCCGTTTCTGAAGGGAGACACACAGCACAGTTCTCATCCATGAAACACACTCTGCTTTAGAGCAAGAAGCATGCTCTTGCTATCTAGAGTGTCTAATAAGGCAGGAAACGTGAGTAAGCTCAGAACAAAAGAACTGTGTTGTCTACATACACGGACCATATCTAGTTCAACTCTGCTTCTGATACTGATACAAACCACAGGTTCTCTAACATCCAATGCTTTTCAGTTAAAGGCTAGAAACGTGTGAGCTTCTTGAACGATGTACCTAAGTTTGAGGTGAAAAGTGACTGCGTTTACCTGAAATGAAATCTTGATTGTCTGAAGACACCGATCCTGGCATTTAATTCCGTTTCTGAAGGGAAACACACAGCACAGTTCTCATCCATGAAACACACTCTGCTTTAGAGCAAGAAGCACGCTCTTGCTTTATAGAGTCTCTAATACAAGGGAAACGTGAGTGTGCTCAAAACAAAAGAACTGTGTTTCCTACATACTCGGACCATATCTAGTTCAACTCTGCTTCTGAAACTGATACAAACCACAGGTCCTCTAACATCCAATGCTTTTCAGTTAAGAGCTAGAAACGTGTGAGCTTCGTGAACGATGTACCTGAGTTTGAGCTGAAAAGTGCTGCGTTTACCTGAAATGAAATCTTGATTGTCTGAAGACACAGAGCCTGGCATTTTACTCCATTTCTGAAGGGAAACACACAGCACAGTTCTCATCCATGAAACACACTCTGCTTTAGAGCAAGAAGCACGCTCTTGCTTTCTAGAGTGTCTAATAAGGCGGGAAACGTGAGTGTGCTCAGAACAAAAGAACTGTGTTTCCTACACACAAGGACCATATCTAGTTCAACTCTGTTTATGAAACTGATACAAACCACAGGTCCGCTAACATCCAATGCTTTTCAGTTAAGAGCGAGAAACGTGTGAGCTTCGTGAACGATGTAGCTTCGTTTGAGGTGAAAAGTGACTGCGTTTACCTGAAACGAAGTCTTGCTTGTAGGAAGACACAGAGCCTGGCATTTAACTCCGTTTCTGAAGGGAAACACACAGCACAGTTCTCATCCATGAAACACACTCTGCTTTAGAGCAAAAAACACGCTCTTGCTTTCTACAGTCTCTAATACAGTGGGAAACGTGAGTGTGCTCAGAACAAAAGAACTGTGTTTCCTACACACACGGACCCTATCTAGTTCAACTCTGTTTCTGAAACTGATACAAACCACAGGTCCTCTAACATCCAATGCTTTTCAGTTAAAGGCTAGAAACGTGTGAGCTTCTTGAACGATGTACCTTAGTTTGAGGTGAAAAGTGACTGCGTTTACCTGAAATGAAATCTTGATTGTCTGAAGACACAGAGCCTGGAATTTAATTCCGTTTCTGAAGGGAAACACACAGCACAGTTCTCATCCATGAAACACACTCTGCTTTAGAGCAAGAATCACGCTCTTGCTTTCTAGAGTGTCTAATAATGTGGGAAACGTGAGTGTGTTCAGAACAAAATAACTGTGTTTCCTACACACACGGACCATATCTAGTTCAACTCTGCTTCTGAAACTGATACAAACCACAGGTTCTCTAACATCCAATGCTTTTCCGTTAAGAGCTGGAAATGTGTAAGCTGGTGAACGATATAGCTTTTTCGAGCTGAAATGTGACTGCGTTTACCTGAAATGAAATCTTGCTGGTAGGAAGACACAGAGCCTGGCATTTAACTCCATTTCTGAAAGCAAACACACAGCACAATTCTCATCCATGAAACAAACTCTGCTTTAGAGCAAGAAGCACGCTCTTGCTTTCTAGAGTCTCTAATACAGAGGAAAACGTGAGTGTGCTTAGAACAAATGAACTGTGTTTCCTACACACGGACCACATCCAGTTCAACTCTGTTTCTGAAACTGATACAAACCACAGGTCCTTGAACATCCAATGCTTTTCACTTAAGAGCGAGAAACGTGTGATGTTCTTGAACGATGTAGCATTTTTTGAGCTGAAAAGTCACTGCGTTTACCTTAAAAGAAGTCTTGCTGGTAGGAAAACACAGAGCCTGGCATTTAACTCCGTTTCTGAAGGGAAACACACCCCACCGTTCTCATCCATGAAACACACTCTGCTTTAGAGCAAGAAACACTCTCTTGCTTTCTAGAGTCTCTAATACAGTGGGAAACGTGAGTGTGCTCAGAACAAAAGAACTGTGTTTCCTACAAACAGGGACCCTATCTAGTTCAACTCTGTTTATGAAACTGATACAAACCACAGGTCCTCTAACACTCAATGCTTTTCAGTTAAGAGCGAGAAATGTGTGAGCTTCGTGAACGATGTAGCTTTGTTTGAGGTGAAAAGTGACTGCGTTTACCTGAAACGAAGTCTTGCTTGTCGGAAGACACAGAGCCTGGCATTAACTCCGTTTCTGAAGGGAAACACACAGCACAGTTCTCATCCATGAAACACACTCTGCTTTAGAGCAAGAAGCATGCTCTTGCTTTCTAGAGTGTCTAATAAGGCGGGAAACGTGAGTGTGCTCAGAACAAAAGAACTGTGTTTCCTACACACACGGATCATATCTAGTTCAACTCTATTTCTGAAACTGATACAAACCACAGATCCTTGAACATCCAATGCTTTTCACTTAAGAGCGAGAAACGTGTGATGTTCGTGAACGATGTAGCATCTTTTGAGCTGAAAAGTCACTGTGTTTACCTGAAACGAAGTCTTGCTGGTAGGAAAACACAGAGCCTGGCATTTAACTCCGTTTCTGAAGGGAAACACACAGCACAGTTCTCATCCGTGAAACACACTCTGCTTTAGAGCAAGAAGCATGCTCTTGGTTTCTAGAGTGTCTAATAAGGCAGGAAACGTGAGTAAGCTCAGAACAAAAGAACTGTGTTGTCTACATACACGGACCATATCTAGTTCAACTCTGCTTCTGATACTGATACAAACCACAGGTTCTCTAACATCCAATACTTTTCAGTTAAAGGCTAGAAACGTGTGAGCTTCTTGAACGATGTACCTAAGTTTGAGGTGAAAAGTGACTGCGTTTACCTGAAATGAAATCTTGATTGTCTGAAGACACCGAGCCTGGCATTTAATTCCGTTTCTGAAGGGAAACACACAGCACAGTTCTCATCCATGAAACACACTCTGCTTTAGAGCAAGAAGCACGCTCTTGCTTTCTAGAGTGTCTAATAAGGTGGGAAACGTGAGTGTGTTCAGAACAAAAGAACTGTGTTTCCTACACACACGGACCATGTCTAGTTCAACTCTGCTTCTGAAACTGATACAAACCACAGGTTCTCTAACATCCAATGCTTTTCTGTTAAGAGCTGGAAATGTGTGAGCTCGTGAACGATATAGCTTCTTTTGAGCTGAAAAGTGACTGCATTTACCTGAAACGAAATCTTGCTGGTAGGAAGACACAGAGCCTGGCATTTAAATCCATTTCTGAAAGCAAACACACAGCACAGTTCTCATCCATGAAACACACTCTGCTTTAGAGCAAGAAGCACGCTCTTGCTTTCTAGAGTCTCTAATACAGAGGAAAACGTGAGTGTGCTTAGAACAAATGAACTGTGTTTCCTACACACGGACCACATCTAGTTCAACTCTGTTTCTGAAACTGATACAAACCACAGGTCCTTGAACATCCAATGCTTTTCACTTAAGAGCGAGAAACGTGTGATGTTCTTGAACGATGTAGCATTTTTTGAGCTGAAAAGTCACTGCGTTTACCTGAAAAGAAGTCTTGCTGGTAGGAAAACACAGAGCCTGGCATTTAACTCCGTTTCTGAAGGGAAACACACACCACCGTTCTCATCCATGAAACTCACTCTGCTTTAGAGCAAGAAGCACGATCTTGCCCTCTAGAGTGTCTAATAAGGCAGGAAACGTGAGTAAGCTCAGAACAAAAGAACTGTGTTTCCTACAAACAGGGACCCTATCTAGTTCAACTCTGTTTATGAAACTGATACAAACCACAGGTCCTCTAACACTCAATGCTTTTCAGTTAAGAGCGAGAAATGTGTGAGCTTCGTGAACGATGTAGCTTTGTTTGAGGTGAAAAGTGACTGCGTTTACCTGAAACGAAGTCTTGCTTGTCGGAAGACACAGAGCCTGGCATTAACTCCGTTTCTGAAGGGAAACACACAGCACAGTTCTCATCCATGAAACACACTCTGCTTTAGAGCAAGAAGCATGCTCTTGCTTTCTAGAGTGTCTAATAAGGCGGGAAACGTGAGTGTGCTCAGAACAAAAGAACTGTGTTTCCTACACACACGGATCATATCTAGTTCAACTCTATTTCTGAAACTGATACAAACCACAGATCCTTGAAAATCCAATGCTTTTCACTTACGATCGAGAAACGTGTGATGTTCGTGAACGATGTAGCATCTTTTGAGCTGAAAAGTCACTGTGTTTACCTGAAACGAAGTCTTGCTGGTAGGAAAACACAGAGCCTGGCATTTAACTCCGTTTCTGAAGGGAAACACACAGCACAGTTCTCATCCATGAAACACACTCTGCTTTAGAGCAAGAAGCATGCTCTTGCTTTCTAGATTGTCTAATAAGGCAGGAAACGTGAGTAAGCTCAGAACAAAAGAACTGTGTTGTCTACATACACGGACCATATCTAGTTCAACTCTGCTTCTGATACTGATACAAACCACAGGTTCTCTAACATCCAATACTTTTCAGTTAAAGGCTAGAAACGTGTGAGCTTCTTGAACGATGTACCTAAGTTTGAGGTGAAAAGTGACTGCGTTTACCTGAAATGAAATCTTGATTGTCTGAAGACACCGAGCCTGGCATTTAATTCCGTTTCTGAAGGGAAACACACAACACAGTTCTCATCCATGAAACACACTCTGCTTTAGAGCAAGAAGCACGCTCTTGCTTTCTAGATTCTCTAATACATAGTGAAACGTGAGTGTGCTCAGAACAAAAGAACTGTGTTTGACACACACACGGACCACATCTAGTTCAACTCTGTTTCTGAAACTGATACAAACCACAGAATCTCTAAAATCAAATGCTTTTCAGTTAAGAGCGAGAAACCTTTGAGCTTCATGAATGATGTAGCTTCGTTTGAGCCGAAAAGTGACTGCATTTACATGAAACAATGTTCTGCTTGTCGGAAGACACTAAGCCTGGCATTTTACTCCGTTTCTGAAGGGAAACACACAGCACAGTTCTCATCCATGAAACACACTCTGCTTTAGAGCAAGAAGCACGCTCTTGCTTTATAGAGTCTCTAATACAAGGGAAACGTGAGTGTGCTCAAAACAAAAGAACTGTGTTTCCTACATAATCGGACCATATCTAGTTCAACTCTGCTTCTGAAACTGATACAAACCACAGGTCCTCTAACATCCAATGCTTTTTAGTTAAGAGCGAGAAACGTGTGAGCTTCGTGAACGATGTACCTGAGTTTGAGCTGAAAAGTGACTGCGTTTACCTGAAATGAAATCTTGATTGTCTGAAGACACAGAGCCTGGCATTTTACTCCATTTCTGAAGGGAAACACACAGCACAGTTCTCATCCATGAAACACACTCTGCTTTAGAGCAAGAAGCACGCTCTTGCTTTCTAGAGTGTCTAATAAGGCGGGAAACGTGAGTGTGCTCAGAACAAAAGAACTGTGTTTCCTACACAAACGGATCATATCTAGTTCAACTCTGCTTCTGAAACTCATAAAAACCACAGGTTCTCTTACATCCAATGCTTTTCAGTTAAGAGCGAGAAACGTGTGAGCTTCGTGAACGATGTAGCTTCTTTTGAGCTGAAAAGTGACTGCGTTTACCTGAAACGAAGTCTTGCTTGTCGGAAGACACAGAGCCTGGCATTTAATTCCGTTTTGGAAGGGAAACACACAGCACAGTTCTCATCCATGAAACACACTGTGCTTTAGAGCAAGAAACACTCTCTTGCTTTCTAGAGTCTCTAATACAGTGGGAAACCTGAGTGTGCTCAGAAAAAAGAACTGTGTTTCCTACACACAGGGACCCTATCTTGTTCAACTCTGTTTATGAAACTGATACAAACCACAGGTCCTCTAACATCCAATGCTTTTCAGTTAAGAGCGAGAAACGTGTGAGCTTCGTGAACGATGTAGCTTCGTTTGAGGTGAAAAGTGACTGCGTTTCCTGAAACGAAGTCTTGCTTGTAGGAAGACACAGAGCCTGGCATTTCACTCCATTTCTGAAGGGAAACACACAGCACAGTTCTCATCCATGAAACACACTCTGCTTTAGAGCAAGAAGCACGCTCTTGCTTTCAGGAGTCTCTAATACAGAGGGAAACATGAGTGTGCTCAGAACAAAAGAACTGTGTTTCCTACACACAAGGACCATATCTAGTTCAATTCTGCTTCTGAAACTGATACAAACCACAGGTCCTCTAACATTCAATGCTTTTCAGTTAGGAGCTAGAAACGTGTGAGCTTCGTGAACCATGTAGCTTCGTTTTAGCTGAAAAGTGACTGCATTTACCTGAAAGGAAATCTTGATTGTCGGAAGATACAGAAACTGGCATTTAACTCCATTCATGAAGGGAAACACACAGCACAGTTCTCGTCCATGAAACACACTCTGCTTTAGAGCAAGAAGCACGCTCTTGCTTTCTAGAGTGTCTAATAAGGCGGGAAACGTGAGTGTGCTCAAACAAAAGAACTGTGTTTCCTACATACACGGATCATATCTAGTACAACTCTGCTTCTGAAACTGATAAAAACCAAAGATCCTCTAACATTCAATGCTTTTCAGTTAAGAGCGAGAAACGTGTCAGCTTCGTGAACGATGTCTTGTTTGTCGGAAGACACAGAGCCTGGCATTTAATTCCGTTTATGAAGGGAAACACACAAAACAGTTCTCATCCATGAAACATACTCTGCTTTAGAGCAAAAAACACGCTCTTGCTTTCTACAGTCTCTAATACAGTGGGAAACGTGAGTGTGCTCAGAACAAAAGAACTGTGTTTCCTACACACACGGACCCTATCTAGTTCAACTCTGTTTCTGAAACTGATACAAACCACAGGTCCTCTAACAATCAATCCTTTTCACTTAAGAGCGAGAAATGTGTGAGCTTCGTGAACGATGTAGCTTTGTTTGAGGTGAAAAGTGACGGCGTTTACCTGAAACGAAGTCTTGCTTGTCGGAAGACATAGAGCCTGGCATTAACTCCGTTTCTGAAGGGAGACACACAGCACAGTTCTCATCCATGAAACACACTCTGCTTTAGAGCAAGAAGCATGCTCTTGCTATCTAGAGTGTCTAATAAGGCAGGAAACGTGAGTAAGCTCAGAACAAAAGAACTGTGTTGTCTACATACACGGACCATATCTAGTTCAACTCTGCTTCTGATACTGATACAAACCACAGGTTCTCTAACATCCAATGCTTTTCAGTTAAAGGCTAGAAACGTGTGAGCTTCTTGAACGATGTACCTAAGTTTGAGGTGAAAAGTGACTGCGTTTACCTGAAATGAAATCTTGATTGTCTGAAGACACCGATCCTGGCATTTAATTCCGTTTCTGAAGGGAAACACACAGCACAGTTCTCATCCATGAAACACACTCTGCTTTAGAGCAAGAAGCACGCTCTTGCTTTATAGAGTCTCTAATACAAGGGAAACGTGAGTGTGCTCAAAACAAAAGAACTGTGTTTCCTACATACTCGGACCATATCTAGTTCAACTCTGCTTCTGAAACTGATACAAACCACAGGTCCTCTAACATCCAATGCTTTTCAGTTAAGAGCTAGAAACGTGTGAGCTTCGTGAACGATGTACCTGAGTTTGAGCTGAAAAGTGCTGCGTTTACCTGAAATGAAATCTTGATTGTCTGAAGACACAGAGCCTGGCATTTTACTCCATTTCTGAAGGGAAACACACAGCACAGTTCTCATCCATGAAACACACTCTGCTTTAGAGCAAGAAGCACGCTCTTGCTTTCTAGAGTGTCTAATAAGGCGGGAAACGTGAGTGTGCTCAGAACAAAAGAACTGTGTTTCCTACACACAAGGACCATATCTAGTTCAACTCTGTTTATGAAACTGATACAAACCACAGGTCCGCTAACATCCAATGCTTTTCAGTTAAGAGCGAGAAACGTGTGAGCTTCGTGAACGATGTAGCTTCGTTTGAGGTGAAAAGTGACTGCGTTTACCTGAAACGAAGTCTTGCTTGTAGGAAGACACAGAGCCTGGCATTTAACTCCGTTTCTGAAGGGAAACACACAGCACAGTTCTCATCCATGAAACACACTCTGCTTTAGAGCAAAAAACACGCTCTTGCTTTCTACAGTCTCTAATACAGTGGGAAACGTGAGTGTGCTCAGAACAAAAGAACTGTGTTTCCTACACACACGGACCCTATCTAGTTCAACTCTGTTTCTGAAACTGATACAAACCACAGGTCCTCTAACATCCAATGCTTTTCAGTTAAAGGCTAGAAACGTGTGAGCTTCTTGAACGATGTACCTTAGTTTGAGGTGAAAAGTGACTGCGTTTACCTGAAATGAAATCTTGATTGTCTGAAGACACAGAGCCTGGAATTTAATTCCGTTTCTGAAGGGAAACACACAGCACAGTTCTCATCCATGAAACACACTCTGCTTTAGAGCAAGAATCACGCTCTTGCTTTCTAGAGTGTCTAATAATGTGGGAAACGTGAGTGTGTTCAGAACAAAATAACTGTGTTTCCTACACACACGGACCATATCTAGTTCAACTCTGCTTCTGAAACTGATACAAACCACAGGTTCTCTAACATCCAATGCTTTTCCGTTAAGAGCTGGAAATGTGTAAGCTGGTGAACGATATAGCTTTTTCGAGCTGAAATGTGACTGCGTTTACCTGAAATGAAATCTTGCTGGTAGGAAGACACAGAGCCTGGCATTTAACTCCATTTCTGAAAGCAAACACACAGCACAATTCTCATCCATGAAACAAACTCTGCTTTAGAGCAAGAAGCACGCTCTTGCTTTCTAGAGTCTCTAATACAGAGGAAAACGTGAGTGTGCTTAGAACAAATGAACTGTGTTTCCTACACACGGACCACATCCAGTTCAACTCTGTTTCTGAAACTGATACAAACCACAGGTCCTTGAACATCCAATGCTTTTCACTTAAGAGCGAGAAACGTGTGATGTTCTTGAACGATGTAGCATTTTTTGAGCTGAAAAGTCACTGCGTTTACCTTAAAAGAAGTCTTGCTGGTAGGAAAACACAGAGCCTGGCATTTAACTCCGTTTCTGAAGGGAAACACACCCCACCGTTCTCATCCATGAAACACACTCTGCTTTAGAGCAAGAAACACTCTCTTGCTTTCTAGAGTCTCTAATACAGTGGGAAACGTGAGTGTGCTCAGAACAAAAGAACTGTGTTTCCTACAAACAGGGACCCTATCTAGTTCAACTCTGTTTATGAAACTGATACAAACCACAGGTCCTCTAACACTCAATGCTTTTCAGTTAAGAGCGAGAAATGTGTGAGCTTCGTGAACGATGTAGCTTTGTTTGAGGTGAAAAGTGACTGCGTTTACCTGAAACGAAGTCTTGCTTGTCGGAAGACACAGAGCCTGGCATTAACTCCGTTTCTGAAGGGAAACACACAGCACAGTTCTCATCCATGAAACACACTCTGCTTTAGAGCAAGAAGCATGCTCTTGCTTTCTAGAGTGTCTAATAAGGCGGGAAACGTGAGTGTGCTCAGAACAAAAGAACTGTGTTTCCTACACACACGGATCATATCTAGTTCAACTCTATTTCTGAAACTGATACAAACCACAGATCCTTGAACATCCAATGCTTTTCACTTAAGAGCGAGAAACGTGTGATGTTCGTGAACGATGTAGCATCTTTTGAGCTGAAAAGTCACTGTGTTTACCTGAAACGAAGTCTTGCTGGTAGGAAAACACAGAGCCTGGCATTTAACTCCGTTTCTGAAGGGAAACACACAGCACAGTTCTCATCCGTGAAACACACTCTGCTTTAGAGCAAGAAGCATGCTCTTGGTTTCTAGAGTGTCTAATAAGGCAGGAAACGTGAGTAAGCTCAGAACAAAAGAACTGTGTTGTCTACATACACGGACCATATCTAGTTCAACTCTGCTTCTGATACTGATACAAACCACAGGTTCTCTAACATCCAATACTTTTCAGTTAAAGGCTAGAAACGTGTGAGCTTCTTGAACGATGTACCTAAGTTTGAGGTGAAAAGTGACTGCGTTTACCTGAAATGAAATCTTGATTGTCTGAAGACACCGAGCCTGGCATTTAATTCCGTTTCTGAAGGGAAACACACAGCACAGTTCTCATCCATGAAACACACTCTGCTTTAGAGCAAGAAGCACGCTCTTGCTTTCTAGAGTGTCTAATAAGGTGGGAAACGTGAGTGTGTTCAGAACAAAAGAACTGTGTTTCCTACACACACGGACCATGTCTAGTTCAACTCTGCTTCTGAAACTGATACAAACCACAGGTTCTCTAACATCCAATGCTTTTCTGTTAAGAGCTGGAAATGTGTGAGCTCGTGAACGATATAGCTTCTTTTGAGCTGAAAAGTGACTGCATTTACCTGAAACGAAATCTTGCTGGTAGGAAGACACAGAGCCTGGCATTTAAATCCATTTCTGAAAGCAAACACACAGCACAGTTCTCATCCATGAAACACACTCTGCTTTAGAGCAAGAAGCACGCTCTTGCTTTCTAGAGTCTCTAATACAGAGGAAAACGTGAGTGTGCTTAGAACAAATGAACTGTGTTTCCTACACACGGACCACATCTAGTTCAACTCTGTTTCTGAAACTGATACAAACCACAGGTCCTTGAACATCCAATGCTTTTCACTTAAGAGCGAGAAACGTGTGATGTTCTTGAACGATGTAGCATTTTTTGAGCTGAAAAGTCACTGCGTTTACCTGAAAAGAAGTCTTGCTGGTAGGAAAACACAGAGCCTGGCATTTAACTCCGTTTCTGAAGGGAAACACACACCACCGTTCTCATCCATGAAACTCACTCTGCTTTAGAGCAAGAAGCACGATCTTGCCCTCTAGAGTGTCTAATAAGGCAGGAAACGTGAGTAAGCTCAGAACAAAAGAACTGTGTTTCCTACATACACGGACCATATCTAGTTCAACTCTGCTTCTGAAACTGATACAAACCACAGGTCCTCTAACCTCCAATGCTTTTCAGTTAAGAGCTAGAAACTTGTGAGCTTCTTGAACGATGTACCTGAGTTTGAGCTGAAAAGTGACTGCGTTTACAAGAAACGAAATCTCGATTGTCTGAAGACACAGAGCCTGGCAATTAACTCCGTTTCTGAAGGGAAACACACAGCACAGTTCTCATCCATGAAACACACTCTGATTTAGAGCAAGAAGCACGCTCTTGCTTTCTAGAGTGTCTAATAAGGTGGGAAATGTGAATGTGTTCAGAACAAAATAACTGTGTTTCCTACACACACAGACCATATCTAGTTCAACTCTGCTTCTGAAACTGATACAAACCACAGGTCCTCTAACATCCAATTCTATTTAGTTAGAGCTTCATGTGAGCTATTTCGACTATGTTTCTGAAACTGATACAAACCACAGGTCCTTGAACATCCAATGCTTTTCAGTTAAGAGCGAGAAACGTGTGAGCTTCGTGAACGATGTAGCTTCTTTGAGCTGAAAAGTGACTGTGTTTAACTGAAACAGAGACTTGCTTGTCTGAAGACCCAGAGCCTGGCATATACTCCGTTTCTGAAGGGAAACACACAGCACAGTTCTCATCCATGAAGGAAACTCTGCTTTAGAGCAAGAAGCACGCTCTTGCTTTCTAGAGTCTCTAATACAGTGGGAAACGTGAGTGTGCTCAGAACAAAAGAACTGTGTTTCCTACAAACAGGGACCCTATCTAGTTCAACTCTGTTTATGAAACTGATACAAACCACAGGTCCTCTAACACTCAATGCTTTTCAGTTAAGAGCGAGAAATGTGTGAGCTTTGTGAACGATGTAGCTTTGTTTGAGGTGAAAAGTGACTGCGTTTACCTGAAACGAAGTCTTGCTTGTCGGAAGACACAGAGCCTGGCATTAACTCCGTTTCTGAAGGGAAACACACAGCACAGTTCTCATCCATGAAACACACTCTGCTTTAGAGCAAGAAGCACGCTCTTGCTTTCTAGAGTGTCTAATAAGGCGGGAAACGTGAGTGTGCTCAGAACAAAAGAACTGTGTTTCCTACACACACGGATCATATCTAGTTCAACTCTATTTCTGAAACTGATACAAACCACAGATCCTTGAAAATCCAATGCTTTTCACTTACGAGCGAGAAACGTGTGATGTTCGTGAACGATGTAGCATCTTTTGAGCTGAAAAGTCACTGTGTTTACCTGAAAAGAAGTCTTGCTGGTAGGAAAACACAGAGCCTGGCATTTAACTCCGTTTCTGAAGGGAAACACACAGCACAATTCTCATCCATGAAACACACTCTGCTTTAGAGCAAGAAGCACGCTCTTGCTTTCTAGAGTCTTTAATACAGAGGAAACGTGAGTGTGCTTAGAACAAATGAACTGTGTTTCCTACACACGGACCACATCTAGTTCAACTCTGTTTCTGAAACTGATACAAACCACAGGTCCTTGAACATCCAATGCTTTTCACTTAAGAGCGAGAAACGTGTGATGTTCTTGAACGATGTAGCATTTTTTGAGCTGAAAAGTCACTGCGTTTACCTTAAAAGAAGTCTTGCTGGTAGGAAAACACAGAGCCTGGCATTTAACTCCGTTTCTGAAGGGAAACACACCCCACCGTTCTCATCCATGAAACACTCTCTGCTTTAGAGCAAGAAACACTCTCTTGCTTTCTAGAGTCTCTAATACAGTGGGAAACGTGAGTGTGCTCAGAACAAAAGAACTGTGTTTCCTACATACTCGGACCATATCTAGTTCAACTCTGCTTCTGAAACTGATACAAACCACAGGTTCTCTAACATCCAATGCTTTTCAGTTAAGAGCTAGAAACGTGTGAGCTTCGTGAACGATGTACCTTAGTTTGAGCTGAAAAGTGACTGCGTTTACCTGAAATGAAATCTTGATTGTCTGAAGACACAGAGCCTGGCATTTAATTCCGTTTTTGAAGGGAAACACACAGCACAGTTCTCATACATGAAACACACTCTGCTTTAGAGGAAGAAACACTCTCTTGCTTTCTAGAGTCTCTAATACAGTGGGAAACGTGAGTGTGCTCAGAACAAAAGAACTGTGTTTCCTACAAACAGGGACCCTATCTAGTTCAACTCTGTTTATGAAACTGATACAAACCACAGGTCCTCTAACACTCAATGCTTTTCAGTTAAGAGCGAGAAATGTGTGAGCTTCGTGAACGATGTAGCTTTGTTTGAGGTGAAAAGTGACTGCGTTTACCTGAAACAAAGTCTTGCTTGTCGGAAGACACAGAGCCTGGCATTAACTCCGTTTCTGAAGGGAAACACACAGCACAGTTCTCATCCATGAAACACACTCTGCTTTAGAGCAAGAAGCACGCTCTTGCTTTCTAGAGTGTCTAATAAGGCGGGAAACGTGAGTGTGCTCAGAAAAAAAGAACTGTGTTTCCTACACACACGGATCATATCTAGTTCAACTCTATTTCTGAAACTGATACAAACCACAGATCCTTGAACATCCAATGCTTTTCACTTAAGAGCGAGAAACGTGTGATGTTCGTGAACGATGTAGCATCTTTTGAGCTGAAAAGTCACTGTGTTTACCTGAAACGAAGTCTTGCTGGTAGGAAAACACAGAGCCTGGCATTTAACTCCGTTTCTGAAGGGAAACACACAGCACAGTTCTCATCCGTGAAACACACTCTGCTTTAGAGCAAGAAGCATGCTCTTGGTTTCTAGAGTGTCTAATAAGGCAGGAAACGTGAGTAAGCTCAGAACAAAAGAACTGTGTTGTCTACATACACGGACCATATCTAGTTCAACTCTGCTTCTGATACTGATACAAACCACAGGTTCTCTAACATCCAATACTTTTCAGTTAAAGGCTAGAAACGTGTGAGCTTCTTGAACGATGTACCTAAGTTTGAGGTGAAAAGTGACTGCGTTTACCTGAAATGAAATCTTGATTGTCTGAAGACACCGAGCCTGGCATTTAATTCCGTTTCTGAAGGGAAACACACAGCACAGTTCTCATCCATGAAACACACTCTGCTTTAGAGCAAGAAGCACGCTCTTGCTTTCTAGAGTGTCTAATAAGGCAGGAAACGTGAGTAAGCTCAGAACAAAAGAACTGTGTTTCCTACATACACGGACCATATCTAGTTCAACTCTGCTTCTGAAACTGATACAAACCACAGGTCCTTGAACATCCAATGCTTTTCAGTTAAGAGCGAGAAACGTGTGAGCTTCGTGAACGATGTAGCTTCTTTGAGCTGAAAAGTGACTGTGTTTAACTGAAACAGAGACTTGCTTGTCTGAAGACCCAGAGCCTGGCATATACTCCGTTTCTGAAGGGAAACACACAGCACAGTTCTCATCCATGAAGGAAACTCTGCTTTAGAGCAAGAAGCACGCTCTTGCTTTCTAGAGTCTCTAATACAGTGGGAAACGTGAGTGTGCTCAGAACAAAAGAACTGTGTTTCCTACAAACAGGGACCCTATCTAGTTCAACTCTGTTTATGAAACTGATACAAACCACAGGTCCTCTAACACTCAATGCTTTTCAGTTAAGAGCGAGAAATGTGTGAGCTTCGTGAACGATGTAGCTTTGTTTGAGGTGAAAAGTGACTGCGTTTACCTGAAACGAAGTCTTGCTTGTCGGAAGACACAGAGCCTGGCATTAACTCCGTTTCTGAAGGGAAACACACAGCACAGTTCTCATCCATGAAACACACTCTGCTTTAGAGCAAGAAGCATGCTCTTGCTTTCTAGATTGTCTAATAAGGCAGGAAACGTGAGTAAGCTCAGAACAAAAGACTGTGTTGTCTACATACACGGACCATATCTAGTTCAACTCTGCTTCTGAAACTGATACAAACCACAGGTTCTCTAACATCCAATACTTTTCAGTTAAAGGCTAGAAACGTGTGAGCTTCTTGAACGATGTACCTAAGTTTGAGGTGAAAAGTGACTGCGTTTACCTGAAATGAAATCTTGATTGTCTGAAGACACCGAGCCTGGCATTTAATTCCGTTTCTGAAGGGAAACACACAGCACAGTTCTCATCCATGAAACACACTCTGCTTTAGAGCAAGAAGCACGCTCTTGCTTTCTAGAGTGTCTAATAAGGTGGGAAACGTGAGTGTGTTCAGAACAAAAGAACTGTGTTTCCTACACACACGGACCATGTCTAGTTCAACTCTGCTTCTGAAACTGATACAAACCACAGGTTCTCTAACATCCAATGCTTTTCCGTTAAGAGCTGGAAATGTGTAAGCTGGTGAACGATATAGCTTTTTTGAGCTGAAAAGTGACTGCGTTTACCTGAAATGAAATCTTGCTGGTAGGAAGACACAGAGCCTGGCATTTAACTCCATTTCTGAAAGCAAACACACAGCACAATTCTCATCCATGAAACACACTCTGCTTTAGAGCAAGAAGCACGCTCTTGCTTTCTAGAGTCTCTAATACAGAGGAAAACGTGAGTGTGCTTAGAACAAATGAACTGTGTTTCCTACACACGGACCACATCTAGTTCAACTCTGTTTCTGAAACTGATACAAACCACAGGTCCTTGAACATCCAATGCTTTTCACTTAAGAGCGAGAAACGTGTGATGTTCTTGAACGATGTAGCATTTTTTGAGCTGAAAAGTCACTGCGTTTACCTTAAAAGAAGTCTTGCTGGTAGGAAAACACAGAGCCTGGCATTTAACTCCGTTTCTGAAGGGAAACACACCCCACCGTTCTCATCCATGAAACACTCTCTGCTTTAGAGCAAGAAACACTCTCTTGCTTTCTAGAGTCTCTAATACAGTGGGAAACGTGAGTGTGCTCAGAACAAAAGAACTGTGTTTCCTACATACTCGGACCATATCTAGTTCAACTCTGCTTCTGAAACTGATACAAACCACAGGTTCTCTAACATCCAATGCTTTTCAGTTAAGAGCTAGAAACGTGTGAGCTTCGTGAACGATGTACCTTAGTTTGAGCTGAAAAGTGACTGCGTTTACCTGAAATGAAATCTTGATTGTCTGAAGACACAGAGCCTGGCATTTAATTCCGTTTTTGAAGGGAAACACACAGCACAGTTCTCATACATGAAACACACTCTGCTTTAGAGCAAGAAACACTCTCTTGCTTTCTAGAGTCTCTAATACAGTGGGAAACGTGAGTGTGCTCAGAACAAAAGAACTGTGTTTCCTACAAACAGGGACCCTATCTAGTTCAACTCTGTTTATGAAACTGATACAAACCACAGGTCCTCTAACACTCAATGCTTTTCAGTTAAGAGCGAGAAATGTGTGAGCTTCGTGAACGATGTAGCTTTGTTTGAGGTGAAAAGTGACTGCATTTACCTGAAACAAAGTCTTGCTTGTCGGAAGACACAGAGCCTGGCATTAACTCCGTTTCTGAAGGGAAACACACAGCACAGTTCTCATCCATGAAACACACTCTGCTTTAGAGCAAGAAGCACGATCTTGCCCTCTAGAGTGTCTAATAAGGCAGGAAACGTGAGTAAGCTCAGAACAAAAGAACTGTGTTTCCTACATACACGGACCATATCTAGTTCAACTCTGCTTCTGAAACTGATACAAACCACAGGTCCTCTAACCTCCAATGCTTTTCAGTTAAGAGCTAGAAACTTGTGAGCTTCTTGAACGATGTACCTGAGTTTGAGCTGAAAAGTGACTGCGTTTACAAGAAACGAAATCTCGATTGTCTGAAGACACAGAGCCTGGCAATTAACTCCGTTTCTGAAGGGAAACACACAGCACAGTTCTCATCCATGAAACACACTCTGATTTAGAGCAAGAAGCACGCTCTTGCTTTCTAGAGTGTCTAATAAGGTGGGAAATGTGAATGTGTTCAGAACAAAATAACTGTGTTTCCTACACACACAGACCATATCTAGTTCAACTCTGCTTCTGAAACTGATACAAACCACCGGTCCTCTAACATCCAATTCTATTTAGTTAGAGCTTCATGTGAGCTATTTCGACTCTGTTTCTGAAACTGATACAAACCACAGGTCCTTGAACATCCAATGCTTTTCACTTAAGAGCGAGAAACGTGTGAGCTTCGTGAACGATGTAGCTTCTTTGAGCTGAAAAGTGACTGTGTTTAACTGAAACAGAGACTTGCTTGTCTGAAGACCCAGAGCCTGGCATATACTCCGTTTCTGAAGGGAAACACACAGCACAGTTCTCATCCGTGAAACACACTCTGCTTTAGAGCAAGAAGCACGCTCTTGCTTTCTAGAGTCTCTAATACAGTGGGAAACGTGAGTGTGCTCAGAACAAAAGAACTGTGTTTCCTACACACACGGATCATATCTAGTTCAACTCTGTTTATGAAACTGATACAAACCACAGGTCCTCTAACACTCAATGCTTTTCAGTTAAGAGCGAGAAATGTGTGAGCTTCGTGAACGATGTAGCTTTGTTTGAGGTGAAAAGTGACTGCATTACCTGAAACGAAGTCTTGCTGGTAGGAAAACACAGAGCCTGGCATTTAACTCCATTTCTGAAGGGAAACACACAGCACAGTTCTCATCCGTGAAACACACTCTGCTTTAGAGCAAGAAGCATGCTCTTGCTTTCTAGATTGTCTAATAAGGCAGGAAACGTGAGTAAGCTCAGAACAAAAGAACTGTGTTGTCTACATACACGGACCATATCTAGTTCAACTCTGCTTCTGAAACTGATACAAACCACAGGTTCTCTAACATCCAATACTTTTCAGTTAAAGGCTAGAAACGTGTGAGCTTCTTGAACGATGTACCTAAGTTTGAGGTGAAAAGTGACTGCGTTTACCTGAAATGAAATCTTGATTGTCTGAAGACACCGAGCCTGGCATTTAATTCCGTTTCTGAAGGGAAACACACAGCACAGTTCTCATCCATGAAACACACTCTGCTTTAGAGCAAGAAGCACGCTCTTGCTTTCTAGAGTGTCTAATAAGGTGGGAAACGTGAGTGTGTTCAGAACAAAATAACTGTGTTTCCTACACACACGGACCATGTCTAGTTCAACGCTGCTTCTGAAACTGATACAAACCACAGGTTCTCTAACATCCAATGCTTTTCCGTTAAGAGCTGGAAATGTGTGAGCTCGTGAATGATATAGCTTCTTTTGAGCTGAAAAGTGACTGCGTTTACCTGAAAATAATCTTGCTGGTAGGAAGACACAGAGCCTGGCATTTAACTCCATTTCTGAAAGCAAACACACAGCACAGTTCTCATCCATGAAACACACTCTGCTTTAGAGCAAGAAGCACGCTCTTGCTTTCTAGAGTCTCTAATACAGAGGAAAACGTGAGTGTGCTTAGAACAAATGAACTGTGTTTCCTACACACGGACCACATCTAGTTCAACTCTGTTTCTGAAACTGATACAAACCACAGGTCCTTGAACATCCAATGCTTTTCACTTAAGAGCGAGAAACGTGTGATGTTCTTGAACGATGTAGCATTTTTTGAGCTGAAAAGTCACTGCGTTTACCTGAAAAGAAGTCTTGCTGGTAGGAAAACACAGAGCCTGGCATTTAACTCCTTTTCTGAAGGGAAACACACACCACCGTTCTCATCCATGAAACTCACTCTGCTTTAGAGCAAGAAGCTCGATCTTGCCCTCTAGAGTGTATAATAAGGCAGGAAACGTGAGTGTGCTCAGAACAAAAGAACCGTGTTTCCTACACACACGGACCATATCTAGTTCAACTCTGCTTCTGAAACTTATACAAACCAAAGGTCCTCTAATATCCAACTGTTTTCCGTTAAGAGCGAGAAACGTGTGAGGTTCGTGAACGATGTAGCATCTTTTGAGCTGAAAAGTGACTGTGTTTACCTGAAACGAAGTCTTGCTTGTCTGAAGACACAGAGCCTGGCTATTAACTCCATTTCTGAAGGGAAACACACAGCACAGTTCTTATCCATGAAACACACTCTGCTATAGAGCAAGAAGCACGCTTTTGTTTTCTAGCGTGTCTAATAAGGCACGAAACTTGAGTGTGCCCAGAACAAAAGAACTGTGTTTCCTACACACACGGACCATATATAGTTCAACTCTGCTTCTGAAACTGATACAAACCACAGGTCCTCTAACATCCAATGCTTTTCAGTTAAGAGCGAGAAACGTGTGATCTTTGTGAATGATTTAGATTTGTTTGAGCTGAAAAGTGACTGCGTTTACCTGAAACAAAATCTTGCTGGTAGGAAGACACAGAGCCTGGCATTTAACTCCATTTCTGAAGGGAAACACACAGCACAGTTCTCATCCATGAAACAATCTCTACTTTAGAACAAGAAGCACGCTCTTGCTTTCTACAGTCTCTAATGAGGCGGGAAACATGAGTGTGCTCAGAACAAAAGGACTGTGTTTCCTACACACACGGACCATATCTAGTTCAACTCTGTTTCTGAAACCTATACAAACCACAGGTCCTCTGAAATCCAATGCTACAGTTAGAGCTTCGTGTGAGCTAGTTCAACTCTGTTTCTGAAACTGATGCAAGGCACAGGTCCTTGAACATCCAGGGCTTTTCAGTTAAGAGCGTGAAATGTGTGAGGTTCGTGAACGATGTAGAATCTTTTTAGCTGAAAAGTCACTGCGTTTACCTGAAATGAAGTCTTGCTTGTCTGAAGACACAGAGCCTGGCATTTAACTCCGTTTCTGAAGGGAAACACACAGCACAGTTCTCATCCATGAAACACACTCTCCTTTAGAGCAAGAAGCACGCTCTTGCTTTCTAGAGTGTCTAATAAGGCGGGAAACGTGAGTGTGCTCAGAACAAAAGAACTGTGTTGCCTACACACACGGATCCTATCTAGTTCAACTCTGTTTCTGACTATGATAGAAACCTCAGGTCCTCTAACATCCAACGCTGTTCAGTTAAGAGCTGGAAACGTGTCAACTTCCTGATCGATGTAGCTTCTTTTGAGCTGAAAAGTGACTGTGTTTACCTGAAACGAAATCTTGCTGGTAGGAAGACACAGAGCCTGGCATTTAACTCCGTTTCTGAAGGGAAACACAACGCACAGTTCGCATCCATGAAACACACTCTGCTTTAGAGCAAGAAGCACACTCTTGCTTTTTAGAGTCTTTAATAAAGAGGGAAACATGAGTGTACTCAGAACAAAATAACTGAGTTTCCTACACATACGATATCTAGTTCAATTCTGCTTCTGAAACTGATACAAACCACAGGTCCTTGAACATCCAATGCTTTTTAGTTCAGAGTGAGAAACGTGAGAGTTTCGGGAACGATGTAGCACCTTTTGTGCTGAAAATTCCATGCGTTTACCTGAAAAGAAGTCTTGCTGGTAGGAAGACACGGAGCCTGGCATTTAACTCCATTTCTGAAGGGAAACACACAGCACAGTTCTCATCCATGAAACACACTGCTTTAGAGCAAGAAACACGCTCTTGCTTTCTAGAGTCTCTAATACAGAGGAAAACGTGAGTGTGCTTAGAACAAATGAACTGTGTTTCCTACACACGGACCACATCTAGTTCAACTCTGTTTCTGAAACTGATACAAACCACAGGTCCTTGAACATCCAATGCTTTTCACTTAAGAGCGAGAAACGTGTGATGTTCTTGAACGATGTAGCATTTTTTGAGCTGAAAAGTCACCGCGTTTACCTGAAAAGAAGTCTTGCTGGTAGGAAAACACAGAGCCTGGCATTTAACTCCGTTTCTGAAGGGAAACACACACCACCGTTCTCATCCATGAAACTCACTCTGCTTTAGAGCAAGAAGCACGATCTTGCCCTCTAGAGTGTCTAATAAGGCAGGAAACGTGAGTAAGCTCAGAACAAAAGAACTGTGTTTCCTACATACACGGACCATATCTAGTTCAACTCTGCTTCTGAAACTGATACAAACCACAGGTCCTCTAACCTCCAATGCTTTTCAGTTAAGAGCTAGAAACTTGTGAGCTTCTTGAACGATGTACCTGAGTTTGAGCTGAAAAGTGACTGCGTTTACAAGAAACGAAATCTCGATTGTCTGAAGACACAGAGCCTGGCAATTAACTCCGTTTCTGAAGGGGAACACACAGCACAGTTCTTATCCATGAAACACATTCTGATTTAGAGCAAGAAGCACGCTCTTGCTTTCTAGTGTGTCTAATAAGGTGGGAAATGTGAATGTGTTCAGAACAAAATAACTGTGTTTCCTACACACACAGACCATATCTAGTTCAACTCTGCTTCTGAAACTGATACAAACCACAGGTCCTCTAACATCCAATTCTATTTAGTTAGAGCTTCATGTGAGCTATTTCGACTCTGTTTCTGAAACTGATACAAACCACAGGTCCTTGAACATCCAATGCTTTTCAGTTAAGAGCGAGAAACGTGTGAGCTTCGTGAACGATGTAGCTTCTTTGAGCTGAAAAGTGACTGTGTTTAACTGAAACAGAGACTTGCTTGTCTGAAGACACAGAGCCTGGCATATACTCCGTTTCTGAAGGGAAACACACAGCACAGTTCTCATCCGTGAAACACACTCTGCTTTAGAGCAAGAAGCACGCTCTTGCTTTCTAGAGTCTCTAATACAGTGGGAAACGTGAGTGTGCTCAGAACAAAAGAACTGTGTTTCCTACAAACAGGGACCCTATCTAGTTCAACTCTGTTTATGAAACTGATACAAACCACAGGTCCTCTAACACTCAATGCTTTTCAGTTAAGAGCGAGAAATGTGTGAGCTTCGTGAACGATGTAGCTTTGTTTGAGGTGAAAAGTGACTGCGTTACCTGAAACGAAGTCTTGCTTGTCGGAAGACACAGAGCCTGGCATTAACTCCGTTTCTGAAGGGAAACACACAGCACAGTTCTCATCCATGAAACACACTCTGCTTTAGAGCAAGAAGCACGCTCTTGCTTTCTAGAGTGTCTAATAAGGCGGGAAACGTGAGTGTGCTCAGAACAAAAGAACTGTGTTTCCTACACACACGGATCATATCTAGTTCAACTCTATTTCTGAAACTGATACAAACCACAGATCCTTGAAAATCCAATGCTTTTCACTTAAGAGCGAGAAACGTGTGATGTTCGTGAACGATGTAGCATCTTTTGAGCTGAAAAGTCACTGTGTTTACCTGAAACGAAGTCTTGCTGGTAGGAAAACACAGAGCCTGGCATTTAACTCCATTTCTGAAGGGAAACACACAGCACAGTTCTCATCCGTGAAACACACCCTGCTTTAGAGCAAGAAGCATGCTCTTGCTTTCTAGATTGTCTAATAAGGCAGGAAACTTGAGTAAGCTCAGAACAAAAGAACTGTGTTGTCTACATACACGGACCATATCTAGTTCAACTCTGCTTCTGAAACTGATACAAACCACAGGTTCTCTAACATCCAATACTTTTCAGTTAAAGGCTAGAAACGTGTGAGCTTCTTGAACGATGTACCTAAGTTTGAGGTGAAAAGTGACTGCGTTTACCTGAAATGAAATCTTGATTGTCTGAAGACACCGAGCCTGGCATTTAATTCCGTTTCTGAAGGGAAACACACAGCACAGTTCTCATCCATGAAACACACTCTGCTTTAGAGCAAGAAGCACGCTCTTGCTTTCTAGAGTGTCTAATAAGGTGGGAAACGTGAGTGTGTTCAGAACAAAATAACTGTGTTTCCTACACACACGGACCATGTCTAGTTCAACGCTGCTTCTGAAACTGATACAAACCACAGGTTCTCTAACATCCAATGCTTTTCCGTTAAGAGCTGGAAATGTGTGAGCTCGTGAATGATATAGCTTCTTTTGAGCTGAAAAGTGACTGCGTTTACCTGAAAATAATCTTGCTGGTAGGAAGACACAGAGCCTGGCATTTAACTCCATTTCTGAAAGCAAACACACAGCACAGTTCTCATCCATGAAACACACTCTGCTTTAGAGAAGAAGCACGCTCTTGCTTTCTAGAGTCTCTAATACAGAGGAAAACGTGAGTGTGCTTAGAACAAATGAACTGTGTTTCCTACACACGGACCACATCTAGTTCAACTCTGTTTCTGAAACTGATACAAACCACAGGTCCTTGAACATCTAATGCTTTTCACTTAAGAGCGAGAAACGTGTGATGTTCTTGAACGATGTAGCATTTTTTGAGCTGAAAAGTCACTGCGTTTACCTGAAAAGAAGTCTTGCTGGTAGGAAAACACAGAGCCTGGCATTTAACTCCTTTTCTGAAGGGAAACACACACCACCGTTCTCATCCATGAAACTCACTCTGCTTTAGAGCAAGAAGCTCGATCTTGCCCTCTAGAGTGTATAATAAGGCAGGAAACGTGAGTGTGCTCAGAACAAAAGAACCGTGTTTCCTACACACACGGACCATATCTAGTTCAACTCTGCTTCTGAAACTTATACAAACCAAAGGTCCTCTAATATCCAACTGTTTTCAGTTAAGAGCGAGAAACGTGTGAGGTTCGTGAACGATGTAGCATCTTTTGAGCTGAAAAGTGACTGTGTTTACCTGAAACGAAGTCTTGCTTGTCTGAAGACACAGAGCCTGGCTATTAACTCCATTTGTGAAGGGAAACACACAGCACAGTTCTTATCCATGAAACACACTCTGCTATAGAGCAAGAAGCACGCTTTTGTTTTCTAGCGTGTCTAATAAGGCACGAAACTTGAGTGTGCCCAGAACAAAAGAACTGTGTTTCCTACACACACGGACCATATATAGTTCAACTCTGCTTCTGAAACTGATACAAACCACAGGTCCTCTAACATCCAATGCTTTTCAGTTAAGAGCGAGAAACGTGTGATCTTCGTGAATGATTTAGATTTGTTTGAGCTGAAAAGTGACTGCGTTTACCTGAAACAAAATCTTGCTGGTAGGAAGACACAGAGCCTGGCATTTAACTCCATTTCTGAAGGGAAACACACAGCACAGTTCTCATCCATGAAACAATCTCTACTTTAGAACAAGAAGCACGCTCTTGCTTTCTACAGTCTCTAATGAGGCGGGAAACATGAGTGTGCTCAGAACAAAAGGACTGTGTTTCCTACACACACGGACCATATCTAGTTCAACTCTGTTTCTGAAACCTATACAAACCACAGGTCCTCTGAAATCCAATGCTACAGTTAGAGCTTCGTGTGAGCTAGTTCAACTCTGTTTCTGAAACTGATACAAACCACAGGTCCTTGAACATCCAATGCTTTTTAGTTCAGAGTGAGAAACGTGAGAGTTTCAGGAACGATGTAGCACCTTTTGTGCTGAAAATTCCATGCGTTTACCTGAAAAGAAGTCTTGCTGGTAGGAAGACACGGAGCCTGGCATTTAACTCCATTTCTGAAGGGAAACACACAGCACAGTTCTCATCCATGAAACACACTGCTTTAGAGCAAGAAACACGCTCTTGCTTTCTAGAGTGTCTAATGAGGCAGAAACTTGAGTAAGCTCAGAACAAAAGAACTGTGTTTCCTACATACACGGACCATATCTAGTTCAACTCTGCTTCTGAAACTGATACAAACCACAGGTCCTCTAACATCCAATTCTATATAGTTAGAGCTTTGTGTGAGCTATTTCGACTCTGTTTCTGAAACTGATACAAACCACAGGTCCTTGAACATCCAATGCTTTTTAGTTAAGAGCGAGAAACGTGTGAGCTTCGTGAACGATGTAGCTTCTTTGAGCTGAAAAGTGACAGCGTTTTCCTGAAACAGAGACTTGCTTGTCTGAAGACACAGAGCCTGGCATATACTCCGTTTCTGAAGGGAAACACACAGCACAGTTCTCATCCATGAAGGAAACTCTGCTTTAGAGCAAGAAGCACACTCTTGCTTTCTAGAGTTTCTAAGAAGGTAGGAAACATGAGTGTGTTCAGAATGAAAGAACTGTGTTTCCTACACACACGGACCATATCTAGTTCAACTCTGCTTCTGAAACTGATACAAACCACAGGTCCTTGAACATCCAATGCTTTTCAGTTAAGAGCGAGAAACGGGTGAGATTCGTGAACGATGTAGCAACTTTTGAGCTGAAAAGTGACTGCGTTTACCTGAAACGAAGTCTTGCTGGTAGTAAGACACAGAGCCTGGCATTTAACTCCGTTTCTGAAGGGAAACACACAGCACACTTCTCATCCATGAAACACACTCTGCTTTAGAGCAAGAAGCACGCTCTTGCTTTCTAGAGTCTCTAATACAGAGGGAAACGTGAGTGTGCTCAGAACAAATGTACTGTGTGTCCTACACACGGACCATATCTAGTTCAACTCTGTTTCTGAAACAGATACAAACCACAGGTCATCTAACATCCAATGCTTTTCAGTTAAGAGCGAGAAACGTGTGAGCTTCGTGAATGATTTAGATTTGTTTGAGCTGAAAAGTGACTGCGTTTACCTGAAACAAAATCTTGCTGGTAGGAAGACACAGAGCCTGGCATTTAACTCCATTTCTGAAGGGAAACACACAGCACAGTTCTCATCCATGAAACAATCTCTACTTTAGAACAAGAAGCACGCTCTTGCTTTCTACAGTCTCTAATGAGGCGGGAAACATGAGTGTGCTCAGAACAAAAGGACTGTGTTTCCTACACACACGGACCATATCTAGTTCAACTCTGTTTCTGAAACCTATACAAACCACAAGTCCTCTGAAATCCAATGCTATTCAGTTAGAGCTTCGTGTGAGCTAGTTCAACTCTGTTTCTGAAACTGATGCAAAGCACAGGTCCTTGAACATCCAGGGCTTTTCAGTTAAGAGCGAGAAATGTGTGAGGTTCGTGAACGATGTAGAATCTTTTTAGCTGAAAAGTCACTGCGTTTACCTGAAATGAAGTCTTGCTTGTCTGAAGACACAGAGCCTGGCATTTAACTCCGTTTCTGAAGGGAAACACACAGCACAGTTCTCATCCATGAAACACACTCTCCTTTAGAGCAAGAAGCACGCTCTTGCTTTCTAGAGTGTCTAATAAGGCGGGAAACGTGAGTGTGCTCAGAACAAAAGAACTGTGTTGCCTACACACACGGATCCTATCTAGTTCAACTCTGTTTCTGACTATGATAGAAACCTCAGGTCCTCTAACATCCAACGCTGTTCAGTTAAGAGCTGGAAACGTGTCAACTTCCTGATCGATGTAGCTTCTTTTGAGCTGAAAAGTGACTGCGTTTACCTGAAACGAAATCTTGCTGGTAGGAAGACACAGAGCCTGGCATTTAACTCCGTTTCTGAAGGGAAACACAACGCACAGTTCGCGTCCATGAAACACACTCTGCTTTAGAGCAAGAAGCACACTCTTGCTTTTTAGAGTCTTTAATAAAGAGGGAAACATGAGTGTACTCAGAACAAAATAACTGAGTTTCCTACACATACGATATCTAGTTCAATTCTGCTTCTGAAACTGATACAAACCACAGGTCCTTGAACATCCAATGCTTTTTAGTTCAGAGTGAGAAACGTGAGAGTTTCGGGAACGATGTAGCACCTTTTGTGCTGAAAATTCCATGCGTTTACCTGAAAAGAAGTCTTGCTGGTAGGAAGACACGGAGCCTGGCATTTAACTCCATTTCTGAAGGGAAACACACAGCACAGTTCTCATCCATGAAACACACTGCTTTAGAGCAAGAAACACGCTCTTGCTTTCTAGAGTGTCTAATGAGGCAGAAACGTGAGTAAGCTCAGAACAAAAGAACTGTGTTTCCTACATACACGGACCATATCTAGTTCAACTCTGCTTCTGAAACTGATACAAACCACAGGTCCTCTAACATCCAATTCTATATAGTTAGAGCTTTGTGTGAGCTATTTCGACTCTGTTTCTGAAACTGATACAAACCACAGGTCCTTGAACATCCAATGCTTTTTAGTTAAGAGCGAGAAACGTGTGAGCTTCGTGAACGATGTAGCTTCTTTGAGCTGAAAAGTGACAGCGTTTTCCTGAAACAGAGACTTGCTTGTCTGAAGACACAGAGCCTGGCATATACTCCGTTTCTGAAGGGAAACACACAGCACAGTTCTCATCCATGAAGGAAACTCTGCTTTAGAGCAAGAAGCACACTCTTGCTTTCTAGAGTTTCTAAGAAGGTAGGAAACATGAGTGTGTTCAGAATGAAAGAACTGTGTTTCCTACACACACGGACCATATCTAGTTCAACTCTGCTTCTGAAACTGATACAAACCACAGGTCCTTGAACATCCAATGCTTTTCAGTTAAGAGCGAGAAACGGGTGAGATTCGTGAACGATGTAGCAACTTTTGAGCTGAAAAGTGACTGCGTTTACCTGAAACGAAGTCTTGCTGGTAGTAAGACACAGAGCCTGGCATTTAACTCCGTTTCTGAAGGGAAACACACAGCACACTTCTCATCCATGAAACACACTCTGCTTTAGAGCAAGAAGCACGCTCTTGCTTTCTAGAGTCTCTAATACAGAGGGAAACGTGAGTGTGCTCAGAACAAATGTACTGTGTGTCCTACACACGGACCATATCTAGTTCAACTCTGTTTCTTAAACAGATACAAACCACAGGTCATCTAACATCCAATGCTTTTCAGTTAAGAGCGAGAAACGTGTGAGCTTCGTGAATGATTTAGATTTGTTTGAGCTGAAAAGTGACTGCGTTTACCTGAAACAAAATCTTGCTGGTAGGAAGACACAGAGCCTGGCATTTAACTCCATTTCTGAAGGGAAACACACAGCACAGTTCTCATCCATGAAACAATCTCTACTTTAGAACAAGAAGCACGCTCTTGCTTTCTACAGTCTCTAATGAGGCGGGAAACATGAGTGTGCTCAGAACAAAAGGACTGTGTTTCCTACACACACGGACCATATCTAGTTCAACTCTGTTTCTGAAACCTATACAAACCACAAGTCCTCTGAAATCCAATGCTATTCAGTTAGAGCTTCGTGTGAGCTAGTTCAACTCTGTTTCTGAAACTGATGCAAAGCACAGGTCCTTGAACATCCAGGGCTTTTCAGTTAAGAGCGAGAAATGTGTGAGGTTCGTGAACGATGTAGAATCTTTTTAGCTGAAAAGTCACTGCGTTTACCTGAAATGAAGTCTTGCTTGTCTGAAGACACAGAGCCTGGCATTTAACTCCGTTTCTGAAGGGAAACACACAGCACAGTTCTCATCCATGAAACACACTCTCCTTTAGAGCAAGAAGCACGCTCTTGCTTTCTAGAGTGTCTAATAAGGCGGGAAACGTGAGTGTGCTCAGAACAAAAGAACTGTGTTGCCTACACACACGGATCCTATCTAGTTCAACTCTGTTTCTGACTATGATAGAAACCTCAGGTCCTCTAACATCCAACGCTGTTCAGTTAAGAGCTGGAAACGTGTCAACTTCCTGATCGATGTAGCTTCTTTTGAGCTGAAAAGTGACTGCGTTTACCTGAAACGAAATCTTGCTGGTAGGAAGACACAGAGCCTGGCATTTAACTCCGTTTCTGAAGGGAAACACAACGCACAGTTCGCGTCCATGAAACACACTCTGCTTTAGAGCAAGAAGCACACTCTTGCTTTTTAGAGTCTTTAATAAAGAGGGAAACATGAGTGTACTCAGAACAAAATAACTGAGTTTCCTACACATACGATATCTAGTTCAATTCTGCTTCTGAAACTGATACAAACCACAGGTCCTTGAACATCCAATGCTTTTTAGTTCAGAGTGAGAAACGTGAGAGTTTCGGGAACGATGTAGCACCTTTTGTGCTGAAAATTCCATGCGTTTACCTGAAAAGAAGTCTTGCTGGTAGGAAGACACGGAGCCTGGCATTTAACTCCATTTCTGAAGGGAAACACACAGCACAGTTCTCATCCATGAAACACACTGCTTTAGAGCAAGAAACACGCTCTTGCTTTCTAGAGTGTCTAATGAGGCAGAAACGTGAGTAAGCTCAGAACAAAAGAACTGTGTTTCCTACATACACGGACCATATCTAGTTCAACTCTGCTTCTGAAACTGATACAAACCACAGGTCCTCTAACATCCAATTCTATATAGTTAGAGCTTTGTGTGAGCTATTTCGACTCTGTTTCTGAAACTGATACAAACCACAGGTCCTTGAACATCCAATGCTTTTTAGTTAAGAGCGAGAAACGTGTGAGCTTCGTGAACGATGTAGCTTCTTTGAGCTGAAAAGTGACAGCGTTTTCCTGAAACAGAGACTTGCTTGTCTGAAGACACAGAGCCTGGCATATACTCCGTTTCTGAAGGGAAACACACAGCACAGTTCTCATCCATGAAGGAAACTCTGCTTTAGAGCAAGAAGCACACTCTTGCTTTCTAGAGTTTCTAAGAAGGTAGGAAACATGAGTGTGTTCAGAATGAAAGAACTGTGTTTCCTACACACACGGACCATATCTAGTTCAACTCTGCTTCTGAAACTGATACAAACCACAGGTCCTCTAACATCCAATGCTTTTCCGTTAAGAGCAGGAAACGTGTGAGCTTCCTGAATGATGTAGCTTCTTTTGAGCTGAAAAGTGACTCGTTTACCTGAAACGAAGTCTTACTTGTCGGAAGACACAGAGCCTGGCATTTAACTCCGATCTGAAGGGAAAACGCAGCACAGTTCTCATCGATGAAAAACACTCTGCTTTAGAGCAAGAAGTACGCTCTTTCTTTCTAGATTCTCTAATACAGAGGGAAACGTGAATGTGCTCAGAACAAAAGAACTGTGTTTCCTACACAAACGGATCATACCTAGTTCAACTCTGCTTCTGAAACTCATAAAAACCACAGGTCCTCTTACATCCAATGCTTTTCAGTTAAGAGCAAGAAACGTGTGAGCTTCGTGAATGATGTAGCTTCGTTTGAGGTGAAAAGTGACTGCGTTTCCTGAAACGAAGTCTTGCTTGTCGGAAGACACAGAGCCTGGCATTTAACTCCGTTTCTGAAGGGAAACACACAGCACAGTTCTTATCCATGAAACACACTCTGCTATAGAGCAAGAAGCACGCTTTTGTTTTCTAGCGTGTCTAATAAGGCACGAAACTTGAGTGTGCCCAGAACAAAAGAACTGTGTTTCCTACACACACGGACCATATATAGTTCAACTCTGCTTCTGAAACTGATACAAACCACAGGTCCTCTAACATCCAATGCTTTTCAGTTAAGAGCGAGAAACGTGTGATCTTCGTGAATGATTTAGATTTGTTTGAGCTGAAAAGTGACTGCGTTTACCTGAAACAAAATCTTGCTGGTAGGAAGACACAGAGCCTGGCATTTAACTCCATTTCTGAAGGGAAACACACAGCACAGTTCTCATCCATGAAACAATCTCTACTTTAGAACAAGAAGCACGCTCTTGCTTTCTACAGTCTCTAATGAGGCGGGAAACATGAGTGTGCTCAGAACAAAAGGACTGTGTTTCCTACACACACGGACCATATCTAGTTCAACTCTGTTTCTGAAACCTATACAAACCACAGGTCCTCTGAAATCCAATGCTACAGTTAGAGCTTCGTGTGAGCTAGTTCAACTCTGTTTCTGAAACTGATGCAAGGCACAGGTCCTTGAACATCCAGGGCTTTTCAGTTAAGAGCGTGAAATGTGTGAGGTTCGTGAACGATGTAGAATCTTTTTAGCTGAAAAGTCACTGCGTTTACCTGAAATGAAGTCTTGCTTGTCTGAAGACACAGAGCCTGGCATTTAACTCCGTTTCTGAAGGGAAACACACAGCACAGTTCTCATCCATGAAACACACTCTCCTTTAGAGCAAGAAGCACGCTCTTGCTTTCTAGAGTGTCTAATAAGGCGGGAAACGTGAGTGTGCTCAGAACAAAAGAACTGTGTTGCCTACACACACGGATCCTATCTAGTTCAACTCTGTTTCTGACTATGATAGAAACCTCAGGTCCTCTAACATCCAACGCTGTTCAGTTAAGAGCTGGAAACGTGTCAACTTCCTGATCGATGTAGCTTCTTTTGAGCTGAAAAGTGACTGCGTTTACCTGAAACGAAATCTTGCTGGTAGGAAGACACAGAGCCTGGCATTTAACTCCGTTTCTGAAGGGAAACACAACGCACAGTTCGCGTCCATGAAACACACTCTGCTTTAGAGCAAGAAGCACACTCTTGCTTTTTAGAGTCTTTAATAAAGAGGGAAACATGAGTGTACTCAGAACAAAATAACTGAGTTTCCTACACATACGATATCTAGTTCAATTCTGCTTCTGAAACTGATACAAACCACAGGTCCTTGAACATCCAATGCTTTTTAGTTCAGAGTGAGAAACGTGAGAGTTTCGGGAACGATGTAGCACCTTTTGTGCTGAAAATTCCATGCGTTTACCTGAAAAGAAGTCTTGCTGGTAGGAAGACACGGAGCCTGGCATTTAACTCCATTTCTGAAGGGAAACACACAGCACAGTTCTCATCCATGAAACACACTGCTTTAGAGCAAGAAACACGCTCTTGCTTTCTAGAGTGTCTAATGAGGCAGAAACTTGAGTAAGCTCAGAACAAAAGAACTGTGTTTCCTACATACACGGACCATATCTAGTTCAACTCTGCTTCTGAAACTGATACAAACCACAGGTCCTCTAACATTCAATTCTATATAGTTAGAGCTTTGTGTGAGCTATTTCGACTCTGTTTCTGAAACTGATACAAACCACAGGTCCTTGAACATCCAATGCTTTTTAGTTAAGAGCGAGAAACGTGTGAGCTTCGTGAACGATGTAGCTTCTTTGAGCTGAAAAGTGACAGCGTTTTCCTGAAACAGAGACTTGCTTGTCTGAAGACACAGAGCCTGGCATATACTCCGTTTCTGAAGGGAAACACACAGCACAGTTCTCATCCATGAAACACACTGCTTTAGAACAAGAAACACGCTCTTGCTTTCTAGAGTGTCTAATGAGGCAGAAACTTGAGTAAGCTCAGAACAAAAGAACTGTGTTTCCTACATACACGGACCATATCTAGTTCAACTCTGCTTCTGAAACTGATACAAACCACAGGTCCTCTAACATCCAATTCTATATAGTTAGAGCTTTGTGTGAGCTATTTCGACTCTGTTTCTGAAACTGATACAAACCACAGGTCCTTGAACATCCAATGCTTTTTAGTTAAGAGCGAGAAACGTGTGAGCTTCGTGAACAATGTAGCTTCTTTGAGCTGAAAAGTGACAGCGTTTTCCTGAAACAGAGACTTGCTTGTCTGAAGACACAGAGCCTGGCATATACTCCGTTTCTGAAGGGAAACACACAGCACAGTTCTCATCCATGAAGGAAACTCTGCTTTAGAGCAAGAAGCACACTCTTGCTTTCTAGAGTTTCTAAGAAGGTAGGAAACATGAGTGTGTTCAGAATGAAAGAACTGTGTTTCCTACACACACGGACCATATCTAGTTCAACTCTGCTTCTGAAACTGATACAAACCACAGGTCCTTGAACATCCAATGCTTTTCAGTTAAGAGCGAGAAACGGGTGAGATTCGTGAACGATGTAGCAACTTTTGAGCTGAAAAGTGACTGCGTTTACCTGAAACGAAGTCTTGCTGGTAGTAAGACACAGAGCCTGGCATTTAACTCCGTTTCTGAAGGGAAACACACAGCACACTTCTCATCCATGAAACACACTCTGCTTTAGAGCAAGAAGCACGCTCTTGCTTTCTAGAGTCTCTAATACAGAGGGAAACGTGAGTGTGCTCAGAACAAATGTACTGTGTGTCCTACACACGGACCATATCTAGTTCAACTCTGTTTCTTAAACAGATACAAACCACAGGTCATCTAACATCCAATGCTTTTCAGTTAAGAGCGAGAAACGTGTGAGCTTCGTGAATGATTTAGATTTGTTTGAGCTGAAAAGTGACTGCGTTTACCTGAAACAAAATCTTGCTGGTAGGAAGACACAGAGCCTGGCATTTAACTCCATTTCTGAAGGGAAACACACAGCACAGTTCTCATCCATGAAACAATCTCTACTTTAGAACAAGAAGCACGCTCTTGCTTTCTACAGTCTCTAATGAGGCGGGAAACATGAGTGTGCTCAGAACAAAAGGACTGTGTTTCCTACACACACGGACCATATCTAGTTCAACTCTGTTTCTGAAACCTATACAAACCACAAGTCCTCTGAAATCCAATGCTATTCAGTTAGAGCTTCGTGTGAGCTAGTTCAACTCTGTTTCTGAAACTGATGCAAAGCACAGGTCCTTGAACATCCAGGGCTTTTCAGTTAAGAGCGAGAAATGTGTGAGGTTCGTGAACGATGTAGAATCTTTTTAGCTGAAAAGTCACTGCGTTTACCTGAAATGAAGTCTTGCTTGTCTGAAGACACAGAGCCTGGCATTTAACTCCGTTTCTGAAGGGAAACACACAGCACAGTTCTCATCCATGAAACACACTCTCCTTTAGAGCAAGAAGCACGCTCTTGCTTTCTAGAGTGTCTAATAAGGCGGGAAACGTGAGTGTGCTCAGAACAAAAGAACTGTGTTGCCTACACACACGGATCCTATCTAGTTCAACTCTGTTTCTGACTATGATAGAAACCTCAGGTCCTCTAACATCCAACGCTGTTCAGTTAAGAGCTGGAAACGTGTCAACTTCCTGATCGATGTAGCTTCTTTTGAGCTGAAAAGTGACTGCGTTTACCTGAAACGAAATCTTGCTGGTAGGAAGACACAGAGCCTGGCATTTAACTCCGTTTCTGAAGGGAAACACAACGCACAGTTCGCGTCCATGAAACACACTCTGCTTTAGAGCAAGAAGCACACTCTTGCTTTTTAGAGTCTTTAATAAAGAGGGAAACATGAGTGTACTCAGAACAAAATAACTGAGTTTCCTACACATACGATATCTAGTTCAATTCTGCTTCTGAAACTGATACAAACCACAGGTCCTTGAACATCCAATGCTTTTTAGTTCAGAGTGAGAAACGTGAGAGTTTCGGGAACGATGTAGCACCTTTTGTGCTGAAAATTCCATGCGTTTACCTGAAAAGAAGTCTTGCTGGTAGGAAGACACGGAGCCTGGCATTTAACTCCATTTCTGAAGGGAAACACACAGCACAGTTCTCATCCATGAAACACACTGCTTTAGAGCAAGAAACACGCTCTTGCTTTCTAGAGTGTCTAATGAGGCAGAAACGTGAGTAAGCTCAGAACAAAAGAACTGTGTTTCCTACATACACGGACCATATCTAGTTCAACTCTGCTTCTGAAACTGATACAAACCACAGGTCCTCTAACATCCAATTCTATATAGTTAGAGCTTTGTGTGAGCTATTTCGACTCTGTTTCTGAAACTGATACAAACCACAGGTCCTTGAACATCCAATGCTTTTTAGTTAAGAGCGAGAAACGTGTGAGCTTCGTGAACGATGTAGCTTCTTTGAGCTGAAAAGTGACAGCGTTTTCCTGAAACAGAGACTTGCTTGTCTGAAGACACAGAGCCTGGCATATACTCCGTTTCTGAAGGGAAACACACAGCACAGTTCTCATCCATGAAGGAAACTCTGCTTTAGAGCAAGAAGCACACTCTTGCTTTCTAGAGTTTCTAAGAAGGTAGGAAACATGAGTGTGTTCAGAATGAAAGAACTGTGTTTCCTACACACACGGACCATATCTAGTTCAACTCTGCTTCTGAAACTGATACAAACCACAGGTCCTTGAACATCCAATGCTTTTCAGTTAAGAGCGAGAAACGGGTGAGATTCGTGAACGATGTAGCAACTTTTGAGCTGAAAAGTGACTGCGTTTACCTGAAACGAAGTCTTGCTGGTAGTAAGACACAGAGCCTGGCATTTAACTCCGTTTCTGAAGGGAAACACACAGCACACTTCTCATCCATGAAACACACTCTGCTTTAGAGCAAGAAGCACGCTCTTGCTTTCTAGAGTCTCTAATACAGAGGGAAACGTGAGTGTGCTCAGAACAAATGTACTGTGTGTCCTACACACGGACCATATCTAGTTCAACTCTGTTTCTGAAACAGATACAAACCACAGGTCATCTAACATCCAATGCTTTTCAGTTAAGAGCGAGAAACGTGTGAGCTTCGTGAATGATGTAGCTTCGTTTGAGGTGAAAAGTGACTGCGTTTCCTGAAACGAAGTCTTGCTTGTCGGAAGACACAGAGCCTGGCATTTAACTCCGTTTCTGAAGGGAAACACACAGCACAGTTCTCATCCATGAAACACACTCTGCTTTAGAGCAAGACGCACGCTCTTGCTTTCAGGAGTCTCTAATACAAAGGGAAACATGAGTGTGCTCAGAACAAAAGAACTGTGTTTCCTACACAAGGACCATATCTAGTTCAATTCTGCTTCTGAAACTGATACAAACCACAGGTCCTCTAACATTCAATGCTTTTCAGTTAGGAGCTAGAAACGTGTGAGCTTCGTGAACCATGTAGCTTCGTTTGAGATGAAAAGTGACTGCATTTACCTGAAAGGAAATCTTGATTGTCGGAAGATTCAGAACCTGGCATTTAACTCCGTTCATGAAGGGAAACACACAGCACAGTTCTCGTCCATGAAACACACTCTGCTTTAGAGCAAGAAGCACGCTCTTGCTTTCTAGAGTGTCTAATAAGGCGGGAAACGTGAGTGTGCTCAGAACAAAAGAACTGTGGTTCCTACATACACGGATCATATCTAGTACAACTCTGCTTCTGAAACTGATAAAAACCACAGGCCCTCTAACATCCAATGCTTTTCAGATAAGAGCGCGAAACGTGTCAGCTTCGTGAACGATGTCTTGTTTGTCGGAAGACACAGAGCCGGGCATTTAATTCCGTTTATGAAGGGAAACACACAGCACAGTTCTCATCCATGAAACACACTCTGCTTTAGAGCAAAAAACACGCTCTTGCTTTCTACAGTCTCTAATACAGTGGGAAAAGTGAGTGTGCTCAGAACAAAAGAACTGTGTTTCCTACACACACGGACCCTATCTAGTTCAACTCTGTTTCTGAAACTGATACAAACCACAGGTCCTTGAACATCCAATGCTTTTCAAGTAAGAGCGAGAAACGTGTGATGTTCTTGAACGATGTAGCATTTTTTGAGCTGAAAAGTCACTGCGTTTACCTTAAAAGAAGTCTTGCTGGTAGGAAAACACAGAGCATGGCATTTAACTCCGTTTCTGAAGGGAAACACACACCACCGTTCTCATCCATGAAACACACTCTGCTTTAGAGCAAGAAGCACGATCTTGCCCTCTAGAGTTTCTAAGAAGGTAGGAAACATGAGTGTGTTCAGAATGAAAGAACTGTGCTTCCTGCACACACGGAGCATGTCTACTTCAACTCTGCTTCTGAAACTGATACAAACCACAGGTCCTCTAACATACAATGCTTCTCAATTAAGACAAGAAAGGTGTGAGCTTCGTGAATGATGTAGCTTCATTTGAGCTGAAAAGTGACTGCGTTTACCTGAAACGAAGTCTCGCTTGTCGGAAGACACTAAGCCTGGCATTTTACTCCATTTCTGAAGGGAAACACACAGCACAGTTCTCATCCATGAAACACACTCTGCTTTAGAGCAAGAAGCACGCTCTTGCTTTCTAGAGTGTCTAATAAGGCTGGAAACGTGAGTGTGCTCAGAACAAAAGAACTGTGTTTCCTACACAAACGGATCATATCTAGTTCAACTCTGCTTCTGAAACTGATACAAACCACAGGTCCTCTATCATCCAATGCTTTTCAGTTAAGAGGGAGAAACGTGTGAGCTTCGTGAACGATTTAGCTTTGTTTGAGGTGAAAAGTGACTGCGTTTACCTGAAACGAAGTCTTGCTGGTAGGAAGACACAGAGCCTGGCATTTGACTTCGTTTCTGAAGGGAAACACAAAGAACAGTTCTCATCCATGAAACAATCTCTACTTTAGAACCAGAATCACGCTCTTGCTTTCTACAGTCTCTAATGAGGCGGGAAATATGAGTGTGCTCAGAACAAAATAACTGTGTTTCCTACACACACGGACCAAATCTCGTTCAACTCTGTCTCTGAAACTGATACAAACCTCAGGTCCTCTAACATCCAATGCTTTTCAGTTAAGAGCTAGAAACGTGTGAGCTTTGTGAACGATGTAGCTTCATTCGACCTGAAAAGTGACTTTGTTTACCTTAAACGAATTCTTGCTTGTCAAAAGACACAGAGCCTGACATTTAACTCCATTTCTGATGGGAAACACTCAGCACAGTTTTCATCCATGAAACACACTCTGGTTTAGAGCAAGAAGCCCGCTCTTGCTTTCTAGAGTCTCTAATAGAGAGGGAAACCTGAGTGTGCTCAGAACAAATGAACTGTGTTTCCTACAAATGGACCATATCTAGTTCAACTCTGTTTCTGAAACTGATACAAACCACAGGTCCTCTAACATCCAATGGTTTTCAGTTAAGAGCGAGAAACGTGTGAGGTTCGTGAACGATGTAGCATCTCTAGATCTGAATAGTGACTGCGTTTACCTGAAACGAAGTCTTGCTTTTCGGAAGACACACAGCCTGGCATTTAACTCTGTTTCTGAAGGGAAACACACAGCACAGTTCTCATCCATGAAACACACTCTGCTTAGAGCAAGAAGCACACTCTTGCTTTCTAGAGTCTCTAATACAGAGGGAAACGTGAGTGTGCTCAGAACAAAAGAACTTTGTTTCCTACACACAGGGACCCTATCTAGTTCAACTCTGTTTCTGAAACTGATACAAACCACAGGTCCTCTAAAATCCAATGCTATTCAGTTAGAGCTTCGTGTGAGCTAGTTCAACTCTGTTTCTGAAACTGATACAAACCACAGGTCCTTGAATATCCAATGCTTTTCCGTTAAGAGCTGGAAACGTGAGAGCTTCGTGAACGATGTAGCTTCTTTTGAGCTGAAACTGACATGCGTTTACCTTAAACGAAGTCTTGAGGGTCGGAAGACACAGAGCCTGGCATTTAACTCCGTTTCTGAAGGGAAACACACAGCACAGTTCTCATCCATGAAACACACTCTGCTTTAGAGCAAGAAGCACGCTCTTGCTTTCTAGAGTGTCTATTAAGGCGGGAAACCTGAGTGTGTTCAGAACAAAAGGACTGAGTTTCCTACTCACACTGACCATATCTAGTTCAACTCTGCTTTTGAAACTGATACAAACCTCAGGTCCTCTAACATCCAATGCCTTTCAGTTAAGAGCAGAAACGTGTGAGCTTCCGCAACGATGTAGCTTCGTTTGAGCTGAAAAGGGACTGTGTTTACCTGAAACGAAGTCTTGCCTGTACGAAGATAAAGAGCCTGACATTTAACTCCGTTTCTGAAGGGAAACACACAGCACAGTTCTCATCCATGAGACACACTCTGGTTTAGAGCAAGAAGCACCCTCTTGGTTTCTAGAGTCTCTAATACAGAGGGAAACGTGAGTGTGCTAAGAACAAATGAACTGTGTTTCCTACACACACTGACCATATCTAGTTCAACTCTGTTTCTGAAACTGATACAAACCACAGGTCCTCTAACATCCAATGATTTTCAGTTAAGAGCGAGAAACATGTGAGGATCGTGAACGATGTAGCATCTTTAGAGGTGAAAAGTGACTCCACTTACCTGAAAGGAAGTCTTGCTTGTCGGAAGACACAGAGCCTGGCATTTAACTCCGTTTCTGAAGGGAAACTCACAGCACAGTTCTTATCCATGTAACACACTCTGCTATAGAGCAAGAAGCACGCTCTTGTTTTCTAGAGTGTCTAATAAGGCGGGAAACGTGAGTGTGCTCAGAACAAAAGAACTTTGTTTCCTACACACACGGACCATATCTAGTTCAACTCTGCTTCTGAAACTGATACAAACCACAGGTCCTCTATCATCCAATGCTTTTCAGTTAAGAGGGAGAAACGTGTGAGCTTCGTGAACGATTTAGCTTTGTTTGAGGTGAAAAGTGACTGCGTTTACCTGAAACGAAGTCTTGCTGGTAGGAAGACATAGAGCCTGGCATTTGACTTCGTTTCTGAAGGGAAACACAAAGAACAGTTCTCATCCATGAAACAATCTCTACTTTAGAACCAGAATCACGCTCTTGCTTTCTACAGTCTCTAATGAGGCGGGAAATATGAGTGTGCGCAGAACAAAAGAACTGTGTTTCCTACACACACGGACCATATCTAGTTCAACTCTGTCTCTGAAACTGATACAAACCTCAGGTCCTCTAACATCCAATGCTTTTCAGCTAAGAGAGAGAAACGTGTGAGCTTCGTGTACAATATAGCTTCGTTTGAGCTGAAAAGTGACTGCGTTTACCTGAAACGAAGTCTCACTTGTAGGAAGACACAGAGCATGGCATTTAACTCCGTTTCTGAAGGGAAACACACAGCACACTTCTCATCCATGAAACACACTCTGCTTTAGAGCAAGAAGCACGCTCTTGCTTTCTAGAGTCTCTAATAAGGATCGTGAACGATTTAGCTTCTTTTGAGATGAAAAGTGACTGTGTTTACCTGAAACGGAGACTTGCTTGTCTGAACACACAGAGCCTGGCATATACTCCGTTTCTGAAGGGAAACACACAGCACAGTTCTCATCCATGAAGGAAACTCTGCTTTAGAGCAAGCAGCATGCTATTGCTTTCTAGAGTCTCTAATAGAGAGGGAAACCTGAGTGTGCTCAGAACAAATGAACTGTGTTTCCTTCAAACGGCCCATATCTAGTTCAACTCTGTTTCTGAAACTGATACAAACCACAGGTCTTCTAACATCCAATGGTTTTCAGTTAAGAGGGAGAAACGTGTGAGGTTCGTGAACGATGTAGCATCTCTAGATCTGAATAGTGACTGTGTTTACCTGAAACGAAGTCTTGCTTTTCGGAAGACACACAGCCTGGCATTTAACTCTGTTTCTGAAGGGACATACACAGCACAGTTCTCATCCATGAAACACACTCTGCTTAGAGCAAGAAGCACACTCTTGCTTTCTAGAGTGTCTAATACAGAGGGAAACGTGAGTGTGCTCAGAACAAAAGAACTGTGTTTCCTACACACACAGACCCTATCTAGTTCAACTCTGTTTCTGAAACTGATACAAACCACAGGTGCTCTAAAATCCAATGCTAGTCAGTTAGAGCTTCGTGTGAGCTAGTTCAACTCTGTTTCTGAAACTGACACAAACCACAGGTCCTTGAATATCCAATGCCTTTCCGTTAAGAGCTGGAAACGTGAGAGCTTTGTGAACGATGTAGCTTCTCTTGAGCTGAAAATGACATGCGTTTACCTTAAACGAAGTCTTGAGGGCCGGAAGACACAGAGCCTGGCATTTAACTCCGTTTCTGAAGGGAAACACACAGCACAGTTCTCATCCATGAAACACACTCTGCTTAGAGGAAGAAGCACACTCTCGCTTTCTAGAGTCTCTAATACAGAGGAAACGTGAGTGTGCTCAGAACAAATGAACTGTGTTTCCTACACACAGGGACCATATCTAGTTCAACTCTGTTTCTGAAACTGATACAAACCAGAGGTCCTCTAACATCCAACAGTTTTCAGTTAATAGCGAGAAACGTGTGAGCTTCATGATCGATGTAGCTTCTTTTGAGCTGAAAATTGACTGCCTTTACCTGAAACGAAGTCTTGCCTCTCTGAAGACACAGAGCCTGGCATTTAACTCCGTTTCTGAAGGGAAACACACAGCACACTTCTCATCCATGAAACACACTCTGCTTTAGAGCAAGAAGCACGCTCTTGCTTTCTAGAGTCTCTCATAAGGCGGGAAACGTGAGAGTGCTCAGAACAAAAGAACTGTGTTTCCTACACACACGGACCATATCTAGTTCAACTCTGCTTCTGAAACTGATACAAACCACAGGCCCTCTAACATCCAATGCGTTTCAGTTAAGAGCGAGAAACGTGTGAGCTTCGTGTACAATATAGCTTCGTTTGAGCTGAAAAGTGACTGCGTTTACCTGAAACGAAGTCTCGCTTGTAGGAAGACACAGAGCCTGGCATTTAACTCCGTTTCTGAAGGGAAACACACAGCCCACTTCTCATCCATGAAACACACTCTGCTTCAGAGCAAGAAGCTCGCTCTTGCTTTCTAGGGTCTCTAATAAGGCGGGAAACGTGAGAGTGCTCAGAACAAAAGAACTGTGTTTCCTACACACACACACCATATCTAGTTCAACTCTGCTTCTGAAACTGATACAAACCACAGGCCCTCTAACATCCAATGCGTTTCAGTTAAGAGCGAGAAACGTGTGAGCTTCGTGTACAATATAGCTTCGTTTGAGCTGAAAAGTGACTGCGTTTACCTGAAACGCAGTCTCGCTTGTAGGAAGACACAGAGCCTGGCATTTAACTCCGTTTCTGAAGGGAAACACACAGCACACTTCTCATCCATGAAACACACTCTGCTTTAGAGCAAGAAGCACGCTCTTGCTTTCTAGAGTCTCTAATAAGGCGGGAAACGTGAGAGTGCTCAGAACAAAAGAACTGTGTTTCCTACACACACGGACCATATCTAGTTCAACTCTGCTTCTGAAACTGATACAAACCACAGGCCCTCTAACATCCAATGCGTTTCAGTTAAGAGCGAGAAACGTGTGATCTTCGTGTACAATATAGCTTCATTTGAGCTGAAAAGTGACTGCGTTTACCTGAAACGAAGTCTCGCTAGTAGGAAGACACAGAGCCTGGCCTTTAACTCCGTTTCTGAAGGGAAACACACAGCACACTTCTCATCCATGAAACACACTCTGCATTAGAGCAAGAAGCACGCCCTTATTTTCTAGAGTGTCTAATAATGTGGGAAACATGAGTGTGTTAAGAACAAAAGAACTGTGTTTCCTACACACATGGACCATATCTAGTTCAACACTATTTCTGAAACTGATACAAACCACAGGTCCTCTACCATCCAATGCTTTTCATTTAAGAGCGAGAAACGTGTGAGCTTCGTGAACAATGTAGCATCTTTTGAGCTGAAAAGTGACTGTGTTTACCTGAAACGAAGTCTTGCTTGTCGGAAGACACAGAGCCTGGCATTTAACTCCGTTTCTGATGGGAAACACACAGCAGAGTTCTCATCCATGAAACACACTCTGCTTTGGAGCAAGAATCACGGTCTTTTTTTCTAGAGTGTCTAATAAGGCAGGAAACGTGAGTAAGTTCAGAACAAAGAACTGTGTTTCCTACATACACGGACCATATCTAGTTCAACTCTGCTTCTGAAACTGATACAAACCACAGGCCCTCTAACATCCAATGCGTTTCAGTTAAGAGCGAGAAACGTGTGATCTTCGTGTACAATATAGCTTCATTTGAGCTGAAAAGTGACTGCGTTTACCTGAAACGAAATCTTGATTGTCTGAAGACACAGAGCCTGGCCTTTAACTCCGTTTCTGAAGGGAAACACACAGCACACTTCTCATCCATGAAACACACTCTGCATTAGAGCCCGAAGCACGCTCTTGCTTTCGAGAGTCTCTAATAAGGTGGGAAACGTGAGTGTGTTCAGAACAAAATAACTGTGTTTCCTACATACACAGAACATATGTAGTTCAACTCTGATTCTGAAACTGATACAAACCACAGGTCCTCTAACATCCAACGGTTTTCAGGAAAGACCGAGAAACGTGTGAGCTTCGTGAATGATGTAGCATCTTTTGAGCTGAAAAGTGACTGTGTTTACCTGAAACGAAGTCTTGCTTGTCTGAAGACACAGAGCCTGGCATTTAACTACGTTTCTGAAGGGAAACACACAGCACAGTTCTCATGCATGAAACACACTCTGCTATAGAGCAAGAAGCACACTCTTGATTTCTAGAGTCCCTAAACAGAGGGAAACCTGAGTGGGCTCAGAACAAAAGAAGTGTGTTACCTACACACACACACCATATCTAGTTCTACTCTGCTTCTGAAACTGATACAAACCACAGGTCCTCTAACATCCAATGCTATTCAGTTAGAACGAGAAACATGTGAGCTTCGTGAATGATATAGCTTCTATTGAGCTGAAAAGTGACTGCCTTTACCTGAAACGAAGTCTTGCTTGTCTGAAGACACAGGGCCTGGCATTTAACTCCATTTCTGAAGGGAAACACACAGCACAGTTCTCATCCATGAAACACACTCTGCTTTAGAGCAAGAAGCACGCTCTTGCTTTCGAGAGTCTCTAATAAGGTGGGAAACGTGAGTGTGTTCAGAACAAAATAACTGTGTTTCCTACACACACAGACCATATGTAGTACAACTCTGCTTCTGAAACTGATACAAACCACAGGTCCTCTAACATCCAATGCTTTTCCGTTAAGAGCTGGAAACGTGTGAGCTTCCTGAATGATGTAGCTTCTTTTGAGCTGAAAAGTGACTGCGTTTACCTGAAACGAAGTCTTGCTGGTAGGAAGACACAGAGCCTGGCATTTAACTCCATTTGTGAAGAGAATAAAAACAGCACAGTTCTCATCCATGAAACACACTCTGCATTAGAGCAAGAAGCACGCCCTTATTTACTAGAGTGTCTAATAATGTGGGAAACATGAGTGTGAAGAACAAAAGAACTGTGTTTCCTACACACACGGACCATATCTAGTTCAACGCTGCTTCTGAAACTGATACAAACCACAGGTCCTCTAAAATCCAACAGTTTTCAGTAAAGAGCGAGAAACGTGTGAGCTTCGTGAATGATGTAGCATCTTTTGAGCTGAAAAGTGACTGTGTTTACCTGAAACGAAGTCTTGCTTGTCTGAAGACACAGAGCCTGGCATTTAACTCCGTTTCTGAAGGGAAACACACAGCACAGTTCTCATGCATGAAACACACTCTGCTATAGAGCAAGAAGCACACTCTTGATTTCTAGAGTCACTAAAACAGAGGGAAACCTGATTGTGCTCAGAACAAAAGAAGTGTGTTACCTACACACACACGGACCATATCTAGTTCTACTCTGCTTCTGAAACTGATACAAACCACAGGTCCTCTAACATCCAATGCTATTCAGTTAGAACGAGAAACATGTGAGCTTCGTCAAGGATATAGCTTCTGTTGAGCTGAAAAGTGACTGCATTTACCTGAAACGACGACTTGCTTGAAGGAAGACACAGAGAATGGCATTTAACACCGTTTCTGAAGGGAAACACACAGCACAGATCTCATCCATGAAACACACAGTGCTTTAGAGCAAGAAGCACGCCCTTATTTTCTAGAGTGTCTAATAATGTGGGAAACATGAGTGTGTTAAGAACAAAAGAACTGTGTTTCCTACACACACGGACCATATCTAGTTCAACTCTGCTTCTGAAACTGATACAAACCACAGATCCTCTAACATCCAATGCCTTTCAGTTAAGAGCAAGAAACGTGTGAGCTTCGTGAACGATGTATCTTCTTTTCAGCTGAAAAGTGACTGCATTTACCTGAAACGAAGTCTTGCTTGTCTGAAGACACAGAGCCTGGCATTTAACTCCGTTTCTGAAGGGAAACACACAGCAGAGTTCTCATCCATGAAACACACTCTGCTATAGAGCAAGAAGCACACTCGTGATTTCTAGATTCACTAAAACAGAGGGAAAAGTGAGTGTGCTCAGAACAAAAGAAGTGTGTTTCCTACACACACGCACCATATCTAATTCTACTCTGCTTCTGAAACTGATACAAACCACAGGTCCTCTAACATCCAGTGCTATTCAGTTAGAACGAGAATCATGTGAGCTTCGTGAATGATATAGCTTCTGTTGAGCTGAAAAGTGACTGCGTTTACCTGAAAAGACGTCTTGCTTGTAGGAAGACACAGAGCATGGCATTTAACTCCGTTTCTGAAGGGAAACACACAGCACAGATTTCATCCATGAAACACTGCTTTAGAGCAAGAAGCACGCCCTATTTTCTAGAGTGTCTAATAAGGCACGACACTTGAGTGTGCTCAGAACAAAAGAACTGTGTTTCCTCCACACATGGACCATATCTAGTTCAACTCTGCTTCTGAAACTGATACAAACCACAGGTCCTCTAACATCCAATGCTTTTCAGTTCAGAGTGAGAAACGTGAGAGCTACGTGACCGATGTAGCTTCAGTTGAGCTGAAAAGAGACTGTGTTTACCTGAAACGAAATCCTGCTTGTCAAAAGACACATAGCCTGGCATTTAACTCCGTTTCTGAAGGGAAACACACAGCACAGTTCTCATGCATGAAACACACTCTGCTTTAGAGCAAGAAGCACGCTCTTGCTTTATAGAGTCTCTAATTATGTGGGAAACGTGAGTGTGTTCAGAACAAAATAACTGTGTTTCCTACACACACACACCATATCTAGTTCAACTCTGCTTCTGAAACTGATACAAACCACCGGTCCTCTAACATCCAGAGCCTTTCAGTTAAAAGCAAGAAACGTGAGATCTTCCGCAACGATGTAGGTTCGTTTGAGTTGAAAAGGCTCTGTGTTTACCTGAAATGAAGTCTTGCCTGTAGGAAGACAAAGAGCCTGACATTTAACTCCGTTTCTGAAGGGAAACACACAGCACACTTCTCATCCATGAAACACACTCTGCTTTAGAGCAAGAAGCACGCTCTTGCTTTCTAGAGTCTCTAATAAGGCGGGAAACGTGAGAGTGCTCAGAACAAAAGAACTGTGTTTCCTACACACACGGACCATATCTAGTTCAACTCTGCTTCTGAAACTGATACAAACCACAGGCCCTCTAACATCCAATGCGTTTCAGTTAAGAGCGAGAAACGTGTGAGCTTCGTGTACAATATAGCTTCGTTTGAGCTGAAAAGTGACTGCGTTTACCTGAAACGAAGGCTCGCTTGTAGGAAGACACAGAGCCTGGCATTTAACTCCGTTTCTGAAGGGAAACACACAGCACACTTCTCATCCATGAAACACACTCTGCTTTAGAGCAAGAAGCACGCTCTTGCTTTCTAGGGTCTCTAATAAGGCGGGAAACGTGTGAGTGCTCAGAACAAAAGAACTGTGTTTCCTACACACACGGACCATATCTAGTTCAACTCTGCTTCTGAAACTGATACAAACCACAGGCCCTCTAACATCCAATGCGTTTCAGTTAAGAGCGAGAAACGTGTGAGCTTCGTGTACAATATAGCTTCGTTTGAGCTGAAAAGTGACTGCGTTTACCTGAAACGAAGTCTCGCTTGTAGGAAGACACAGAGCCTGGCATTTAACTCCGTTTCTGAAGGGAAACACACAGCACACTTCTCATCCATGAAACACACTCTGCTTTAGAGCAAGAAGCACGCCCTTATTTTCTAGAGTGTCTAATAATGTGGGAAACATGAGTGTTTTAAGAACAAAAGAAGTGTGTTACCTACACACACACACCATATCTAGTTCTACTCTGCTTCTGAAACTGATACAAACCACAGGTCCTCTAAAATCCAACAGTTTTCAGTAAAGAGCGAGAAACGTGTGAGCTTCGTGAATGATGTAGCATCTTTTGAGCTGAAAAGTGACTGTGTTTACCTGAAACGAAGTCTTGCTTGTCTGAAGACACAGAGCCTGGCATTTAACTCCGTTTCTGAAGGGAAACACACAGCACAGTTCTCATGCATGAAACACACTCTGCTATAGAGCAAGAAGCACACTCTTGATTTCTAGAGTCACTAAAACAGAGGGAAACCTGATTGTGCTCAGAACAAAAGAAGTGTGTTACCTACACACACACACCATATCTAGTTCTACTCTGCTTCTGAAACTGATACAAACCACAGGTCCTCTAAAATCCAACAGTTTTCAGTAAAGAGCGAGAAACGTGTGAGCTTCGTGAATGATGTAGCATCTTTTGAGCTGAAAAGTGACTGTGTTTACCTGAAACGAAGTCTTGCTTGTCTGAAGACACAGAGCCTGGCATTTAACTCCGTTTCTGAAGGGAAACACACAGCACAGTTCTCATGCATGAAACACACTCTGCTATAGAGCAAGAAGCACACTCTTGATTTCTAGAGTCACTAAAACAGAGGGAAACCTGATTGTGCTCAGAACAAAAGAAGTGTGTTACCTACACACACACACCATATCTAGTTCTACTCTGCTTCTGAAACTGATACAAACCACAGGTCCTCTAACATCCAATGCTATTCAGTTAGAACGAGAAACATGTGAGCTTCGTCAAGGATATAGCTTCTGTTGAGCTGAAAAGTGACTGCATTTACCTGAAAGGACGACTTGCTTGAAGGAAGACACAGAGCATGGCATTTAACACCGTTTCTGAAGGGAAACACACAGCACAGATCTCATCCATGAAACACACAGTGCTTTAGAGCAAGAAGCACGCCCTTATTTTCTAGAGTGTCTAATAATGTGGGAAACATGAGTGTGTTAAGAACAAAAGAACTGTGTTTCCTACACACACGGACCATATCTAGTTCAACTCTGCTTCTGAAACTGATACAAACCACAGATCCTCTAACATCCAATGCCTTTCAGTTAAGAGCAAGAAACGTGTGAGCTTCGTGAACGATGTATCTTCTTTTCAGCTGAAAAGTGACTGCATTTACCTGAAACGAAGTCTTGAGGGTCGGAAGACACAGAGCCTGGCATTTAACTCCGTTTCTGAAGGGAAACACACAGCACAGTTCTCATCCATGAAACACACTCTGCTTTAGAGCAAGAAGCACGCTCCTGCTTTGTAGAGTGTCTAATAAGGCGGGAAACCTGAGTGTGTTCAGAACAAAAGAACTGTGTTTCCGACACACACTGACCATATCTAGTTCAACTCTCCTTCTGAAACTGATACAAACCACAGGTCCTCTAACATCCAATGCCTTTCAGTTAAGAGCAAGAAACGTGTGAGCTTCCGCAACGATGTAGCTTCGTTTGAGCTGAAAAGTGACTGTGTTTACCTGAAACCAAGACTTGCTTGTAGGAAGACAAATAGCCTGACATTTACCTCCGTTTCCGAAGGGATTCACACAGCACAGGTCTCATCCATGAAACACACTCTGCTTTAGAGCAAGAAGCACGCTCTTGCTTTCTAGAGTCTGTAATACAGAGGAAACGTGAGTGTGCTCAGAACAAATGAACTGTGTTTCCTACACACAGGGACCATATCTAGTTCAACTCTGCTTCTGAAACTGATACAATCCACAGGTCCTCTAACATCCAACGGTTTTCAGTTAAGAGTGAGACACGTGTGAGCTTCGTGAACGATGTAGCTTCTTTTGAGCGGAAAATTGACTGCCTTTACCTGAAACGAAGTCTTGCTTGTCTGAAGACACAGAGCCTGGCATTTAACTCCGTTTCTGAAGGGAAACACACAGCAGAGTTCTCATCCATGAAACACACTCTGCTATAGAGCAAGAAGCACACTCGTGATTTCTAGATTCACTAAAACAGAGGGAAAAGTGAGTGTGCTCAGAACAAAAGAAGTGTGTTTCCTACACACACGCACCATATCTAATTCTACTCTGCTTCTGAAACTGATACAAACCACAGGTCCTCTAACATCCAGTGCTATTCAGTTAGAACGAGAATCATGTGAGCTTCGTGAATGATATAGCTTCTGTTTAGCTGAAAAGTGACTGCGTTTACCTGAAAAGACGTCTTGCTTGTAGGAAGACACAGAGCATGGCATTTAACTCCGTTTCTGAAGGGAAACACACTGCACAGATTTCATCCATGAAACACTGCTTTAGAGCAAGAAGCACGCCCTTATTTTCTAGAGTGTCTAATAAGGCACGACACTTGAGTGTGCTCAGAACAAAAGAACTGTGTTTCCTCCACACATGGACCATATCTAGTTCAACTCTGCTTCTGAAACTGATACAAACCACAGGTCCTCTAACATCCAATGCTTTTCAGTTCAGAGTGAGAAACGTGAGAGCTACATGACCGATGTAGCTTCAGTTGAGCTGAAAAGAGACTGTGTTTACCTGAAACGAAATCCTGCTTGTCAAAAGACACAGAGCCTGGCATTTAACTCCGTTTCTGAAGGGAAACACACAGCACAGTTCTCATGCATGAAACACACTCTGCTTTAGAGCAAGAAGCACGCTCTTGCTTTCTAGGGTCTCTAATAAGGCGGGAAACGTGTGAGTGCTCAGAACAAAAGAACTGTGTTTCCTACACACACGGACCATATCTAGTTCAACTCTGCTTCTGAAACTGATACAAACCACAGGCCCTCTGACATCCAATGCGTTTCAGTTAGGAGCGAGAAACGTGTGAGCTTCGTGTACAATATAGCTTCGTTTGAGCTGAAAAGTGACTGCGTTTACCTGAAACGAAGTCTCGCTTGTAGGAAGACACAGAGCCTGGCATTTAACTCCGTTTCTGAAGGGAAACACACAGCACACTTCTCATCCATGAAACACACTCTGCTTTAGAGCAAGAAGCACGCTCTTGCTTTCTAGAGTCTCTAATAAGGCGGGAAACGTGAGAGTGCTCAGAACAAAAGAACTGTGTTTCCTACACACACGGACCATATCTAGTTCAACTCTGCTTCTGAAACTGATACAAACCACAGGCCCTCTAACATCCAATGCGTTTCAGTTAAGAGCGAGAAACGTGTGAGCTTCGTGTACAATATAGCTTCGTTTGAGCAGAAAAGTGACTGCGTTTACCTGAAACGAAGTCTCGCTTGTAGGAAGACACAGAGCCTGGCATTTAACTCCGTTTCTGAAGGGAAACACACAGCACACTTCTCATCCATGAAACACACTCTGCATTAGAGCAAGAAGCACGCCCTTATTTTGTAGAGTGTCTAATAATGTGGGAAACATGAGTGTGTTAAGAACAAAAGAACTGTGTTTCCTACACACATGGACCATATCTAGTTCAACACTATTTCTGAAACTGATACAAACCACAGGTCCTCTAACATCCAATGCTTTTCATTTAAGAGCGAGAAACGTGTGAGCTTCGTGAACGATGTAGCATCTTTTGAGCTGAAAAGTGACTGTGTTTACCTGAAACGAAGTCTTGCTTGTCGGAAGACACAGAGCCTGGCATTTAACTCCGTTTCTGATGGGAAACACACAGCAGAGTTCTCATCCATGAAACACACTCTGCTTTGGAGCAAGAATCACGGTCTTTTTTTCTAGAGTGTCTAATAAGGCAGGAAACGTGAGTAAGTTCAGAACAAAGAACTGTGTTTCCTACATACACGGACCATATCTAGTTCAACTCTGCTTCTGAAACTGATACAAACCACAGGTCCTCTAATATCCAATGCTTTTCAGTTAAGAGCTAGATACGTGTGAGCTTCGTGAGCGATGTACCTTCATTTGAGCTGAAAAGTGACTGCCTTTCCTGAAACGAAATCTTGATTGTCTGAAGACACAGAGCCTGGCATTTAACTCCGTTTCTGAAGGGAAACACACAGCACAGTTCTCGTCCATGAAACACACTCTGCTCTAGAGCAAGAAGCACGCTCTTGCTTTCGAGAGTCTCTAATAGGGTGGGAGACGTGAGTGTGTTCAGAACAAAATAACTGTGTTTCCTACACAAACAGACCATATGTAGTTCAACTCTGATTCTGAAACTGATACAAACCACAGGTCCTCTAACATCCAACGGTTTTCAGGAAAGACCGAGAAACGTGTGAGCTTCGTGAATGATGTAGCATCTTTTGAGCTGAAAAGTGACTGTGTTTACCTGAAACGAAGTCTTGCTTGTCTGAAGACACAGAGCCTGGCATTTAACTACGTTTCTGAAGGGAAACACACAGCACAGTTCTCATGCATGAAACACACTCTGCTATAGAGCAAGAAGCACACTCTTGATTTCTAGAGTCCCTAAACAGAGGGAAACCTGAGTGTGCTCCGAACAAAAGAAGTGTGTTACCTACACACACACACCATATCTAGTTCTACTCTGCTTCTGAAACTGATACAAACCACAGGTCCTCTAACATCCAATGCTATTCAGTTAGAACGAGAAACATGTGAGCTTCGTGAATGATATAGCTTCTATTGAGCTGAAAAGTGACTGCCTTTACCTGAAACGAAGTCTTGCTTGTCTGAAGACACAGGGCCTGGCATTTAACTCCATTTCTGAAGGGAAACACACAGCACAGTTCTCATCCATGAAACACACTCTGCTTTAGAGCAAGAAGCACGCTCTTGCTTTCGAGAGTCTCTAATAAGGTGGGAAACGTGAGTGTGTTCAGAACAAAATAACTGTGTTTCCTACACACACAGACCATATGTAGTACAACTCTGCTTCTGAAACTGATACAAACCACAGGTCCTCTAACATCCAATGCTTTTCCGTTAAGAGCTGGAAACGTGTGAGCTTCCTGAATGATGTAGCTTCTTTTGAGCTGAAAAGTGACTGCGTTTACCTGAAACGAAGTCTTGCTGGTAGGAAGACACAGAGCCTGGCATTTAACTCCGTTTCTGAAGGGAAACACACAGCACACTTCTCATCCATGAAACACACTCTGCTTTAGAGCAAGAAGCACGCCCTTATTTTCTAGAGTGTCTAATAATGTGGGAAACATGAGTGTGTTAAGAACAAAAGAACTGTGTTTCATACACACATGGACCATATCTAGTTCAACACTATTTCTGAAACTGATACAAACCACAGGTCCTCTAACATCCAATGCTTTTCATTTAAGAGCGAGAAACGTGTGAGCTTCGTGAACGATGTAGCATCTTTTGAGCTGAAAAGTGACTGTGTTTACCTGAAACGAAGTCTTGCTTGTCGGAAGACACAGAGCCTGGCATTTAACTCCGTTTCTGATGGGAAACACACAGCAGAGTTCTCATCCATGAAACACACTCTGCTTTGGAGCAAGAATCACGGTCTTTTTTTCTAGAATGTCTAATAAGGCAGGAAACGTGAGTAAGTTCAGAACAAAGAACTGTGTTTCCTACATACACGGACCATATCTAGTTCAACTTTGCTTCTGAAACTGATACAAACCACAGGTCCTCTAATATCCAATGCTTTTCAGTTAAGAGCTAGATACGTGTGAGCTTCATGAGCGATGTACCTTCATTTGAGCTGAAAAGTGACTGCCTTTCCTGAAACGAAATCTTGATTGTCTGAAGACACAGAGCCTGGCATTTAACTCCGTTTCTGAAGGGAAACACACAGCACAGTTCTCGTCCATGAAACACACTCTGCTCTAGAGCAAGAAGCACGCTCTTGCTTTCGAGAGTCTCTAATAAGGTGGGAAACGTGAGTGTGTTCAGAACAAAATAACTGTGTTTCCTACACACACAGACCATATGTAGTTCAACTCTGATTCTGAAACTGATACAAACCACAGGTCCTCTAACATCCAACGGTTTTCAGGAAAGACCGAGAAACGTGTGAGCTTCGTGAATGATGTAGCATCTTTTGAGCTGAAAAGTGACTGTGTTTACCTGAAACGAAGTCTTGCTTGTCTGAAGACACAGAGCCTGGCATTTAACTACGTTTCTGAAGGGAAACACACAGCACAGTTCTCATGCATGAAACACACTCTGCTATAGAGCAAGAAGCACACTCTTGATTTCTAGAGTCACTAAAACAGAGGGAAACCTGATTGTGCTCAGAACAAAAGAAGTGTGTTACCTACACACACACGGACCATATCTAGTTCTACTCTGCTTCTGAAACTGATACAAACCACAGGTCCTCTAACATCCAATGCTATTCAGTTAGAACGAGAAACATGTGAGCTTCGTCAAGGATATAGCTTCTGTTGAGCTGAAAAGTGACTGCATTTACCTGAAACGACGACTTGCTTGAAGGAAGACACAGAGCATGGCATTTAACACCGTTTCTGAAGGGAAACACACAGCACAGTTCTCATCCGTGAAACACACTCTGCTTTAGAGGAAGAAACACGCTCCTGCTTTGTAGAGTGTCTAATAAGGCGGGAAACCTGAGTGTGTTCAGAACAAAAGAACTGTGTTTCCTACACACACTGACCATATCTAGTTCAACTCTCCTTCTGAAACTGATACAAACCACAGGTCCTCTAACATCCAATGCCTTTCAGTTAAGAGCAAGAAACGTGTGAGCTTCTGCAACGATGTAGCTTCGTTGGAGCTGAAAAGTGACTGTGTTTACCTGAAACCAAGACTTGCTTATAGGAAGACAAATAGCCTGACATTTACCTCTGTTTCCGAAGGGATTCACACAGCACAGGTCTCATCCACACTCGTGATTTCTAGATTCACTAAAACAGAGGGAAAAGTGAGTGTGCTCAGAACAAAAGAAGTGTGTTTCCTACACACACGCACCATATCTAATTCTACTCTGCTTCTGAAACTGATACAAACCACAGGTCCTCTAACATCCAGTGCTATTCAGTTAGAACGAGAATCATGTGAGCTTTGTGAATGATATAGCTTCTATTGAGCTGAAAAGTGACTGCGTTTACCTGAAAAGACATCTTGCTTGTAGGAAGACACAGAGCATGGCATTTAACTCCGTTTCTGAAGGGAAACACACAGCACAGATTTCATCCATGAAACACTGCTTTAGAGCAAGAAGCACGCCCTATTTTCTAGAGTGTCTAATAAGGCACGACACTTGAGTGTGTTCAGAACAAAAGAACTGTGTTTCCTCCACACATGGACCATATCTAGTTCAACTCTGCTTCTGAAACTGATACAAACCACAGGTCCTCTAACATCCAATGCTTTTCAGTTCAGAGTGAGAAACGTGAGAGCTACGTGACCGATGTAGCTTCAGTTGAGCTGAAAAGAGACTGTGTTTACCTGAAACGAAATCCTGCTTGTCAAAAGACACAGAGCCTGGCATTTAACTCCGTTTCTGAAGGGAAACACACAGCACAGTTCTCATGCATGAAACACACTCTGCTTTAGAGCAAGAAGCACGCTCTTGCTTTATAGAGTCTCTAATTATGTGGGAAACGTGAGTGTGTTCAGAACAAAATAACTGTGTTTCCTACACACACACACCATATCTAGTTCAACTCTGCTTCTGAAACTGATACAAACCACCGGTCCTCTAACATCCAGAGCCTTTCAGTTAAAAGCAAGAAACGTGAGATCTTCCGCAACGATGTAGGTTCCTTTGAGCTGAAAAGGGACTGTGTTTACCTGAAATGAAGTCTTGCCTGTAGGAAGACAAAGAGCCTGACATTTAACTACGTTTCTGAAGGGAAACACACAGCACAATTCTCAGCCATGAAATACACTGTGCTTTAGAGCAAGAAGCACGCTCTTCCTTTCTAGAGTCTCTAATAAGGCGGGAAACGTGAGAGTGCTCAGAACAAAAGAACTGTGTTTCCTACACACGGACCATATCTAGTTCAACTCTGCTTCTGAAACTGATACAAACCACAGGCCCTCTAACATCCAATCCGTTTCAGTTAAGAGCGAGAAACGTGTGAGCTTCGTGTACAATATAGCTTCGTTTGAGCTGAAAAGTGACTGCATTTACCTGAAACGAAGGCTCGCTTGTAGGAAGACACAGAGCCTGGCATTTAACTCCGTTTCTGAAGGGAAACACACAGCACACTTCTCATCCATGAAACACACTCTGCTTTAGAGCAAGAAGCACGCTCTTGCTTTCTAGGGTCTCTAATAAGGCGGGAAACGTGTGAGTGCTCAGAACAAAAGAACTGTGTTTCCTACACACACGGACCATATCTAGTTCAACTCTGCTTCTGAAACTGATACAAACCACAGGCCCTCTAACATCCAATGCGTTTCAGTTAAGAGCGAGAAATGTGTGAGCTTCGTGTACAATATAGCTTCGTTTGAGCTGAAAAGTGACTGCGTTTACCTGAAACGAAGTCTCGCTTGTAGGAAGACACAGAGCCTGGCATTTAACTCCGTTTCTGAAGGGAAACACACAGCACACTTCTCATCCATGAAACACACTCTGCTTTAGAGCAAGAAGCACGCCCTTATTTTCTAGAGTGTCTAATAATGTGGGAAACATGAGTGTTTTAAGAACAAAAGAAGTGTGTTACCTACACACACACACCATATCTAGTTCTACTCTGCTTCTGAAACTGATACAAACCACAGGTCCTCTAAAATCCAACAGTTTTCAGTAAAGAGCGAGAAACGTGTGAGCTTCGTGAATGATGTAGCATCTTTTGAGCTGAAAAGTGACTGTGTTTACCTGAAACGAAGTCTTGCTTGTCTGAAGACACAGAGCCTGGCATTTAACTCCGTTTCTGAAGGGAAACACACAGCACAGTTCTCATGCATGAAACACACTCTGCTATAGAGCAAGAAGCACACTCTTGATTTCTAGAGTCACTAAAACAGAGGGAAACCTGATTGTGCTCAGAACAAAAGAAGTGTGTTACCTACACACACACACCATATCTAGTTCTACTCTGCTTCTGAAACTGATACAAACCACAGGTCCTCTAAAATCCAACAGTTTTCAGTAAAGAGCGAGAAACGTGTGAGCTTCGTGAATGATGTAGCATCTTTTGAGCTGAAAAGTGACTGTGTTTACCTGAAACGAAGTCTTGCTTGTCTGAAGACACAGAGCCTGGCATTTAACTCCGTTTCTGAAGGGAAACACACAGCACAGTTCTCATGCATGAAACACACTCTGCTATAGAGCAAGAAGCACACTCTTGATTTCTAGAGTCACTAAAACAGAGGGAAACCTGATTGTGCTCAGAACAAAAGAAGTGTGTTACCTACACACACACACCATATCTAGTTCTACTCTGCTTCTGAAACTGATACAAACCACAGGTCCTCTAACATCCAATGCTATTCAGTTAGAACGAGAAACATGTGAGCTTCGTCAAGGATATAGCTTCTGTTGAGCTGAAAAGTGACTGCATTTACCTGAAAGGACGACTTGCTTGAAGGAAGACACAGAGCATGGCATTTAACACCGTTTCTGAAGGGAAACACACAGCACAGATCTCATCCATGAAACACACAGTGCTTTAGAGCAAGAAGCACGCCCTTATTTTCTAGAGTGTCTAATAATGTGGGAAACATGAGTGTGTTAAGAACAAAAGAACTGTGTTTCCTACACACACGGACCATATCTAGTTCAACTCTGCTTCTGAAACTGATACAAACCACAGATCCTCTAACATCCAATGCCTTTCAGTTAAGAGCAAGAAACGTGTGAGCTTCGTGAACGATGTATCTTCTTTTCAGCTGAAAAGTGACTGCATTTACCTGAAACGAAGTCTTGAGGGTCGGAAGACACAGAGCCTGGCATTTAACTCCGTTTCTGAAGGGAAACACACAGCACAGTTCTCATCCATGAAACACACTCTGCTTTAGAGCAAGAAGCACGCTCCTGCTTTGTAGAGTGTCTAATAAGGCGGGAAACCTGAGTGTGTTCAGAACAAAAGAACTGTGTTTCCTACACACACTGACCATATCTAGTTCAACTCTCCTTCTGAAACTGATACAAACCACAGGTCCTCTAACATCCAATGCCTTTCAGTTAAGAGCAAGAAACGTGTGAGCTTCCGCAACGATGTAGCTTCGTTTGAGCTGAAAAGTGACTGTGTTTACCTGAAACCAAGACTTGCTTGTAGGAAGACAAATAGCCTGACATTTACCTCCGTTTCCGAAGGGATTCACACAGCACAGGTCTCATCCATGAAACACACTCTGCTTTAGAGCAAGAAGCACGCTCTTGCTTTCTAGAGTCTGTAATACAGAGGAAACGTGAGTGTGCTCAGAACAAATGAACTGTGTTTCCTACACACAGGGACCATATCTAGTTCAACTCTGCTTCTGAAACTGATACAATCCACAGGTCCTCTAACATCCAACGGTTTTCAGTTAAGAGTGAGACACGTGTGAGCTTCGTGAACGATGTAGCTTCTTTTGAGCGGAAAATTGACTGCCTTTACCTGAAACGAAGTCTTGCTTGTCTGAAGACACAGAGCCTGGCATTTAACTCCGTTTCTGAAGGGAAACACACAGCAGAGTTCTCATCCATGAAACACACTCTGCTATAGAGCAAGAAGCACACTCGTGATTTCTAGATTCACTAAAACAGAGGGAAAAGTGAGTGTGCTCAGAACAAAAGAAGTGTGTTTCCTACACACACGCACCATATCTAATTCTACTCTGCTTCTGAAACTGATACAAACCACAGGTCCTCTAACATCCAGTGCTATTCAGTTAGAACGAGAATCATGTGAGCTTCGTGAATGATATAGCTTCTGTTTAGCTGAAAAGTGACTGCGTTTACCTGAAAAGACGTCTTGCTTGTAGGAAGACACAGAGCATGGCATTTAACTCCGTTTCTGAAGGGAAACACACTGCACAGATTTCATCCATGAAACACTGCTTTAGAGCAAGAAGCACGCCCTTATTTTCTAGAGTGTCTAATAAGGCACGACACATGAGTGTGCTCAGAACAAAAGAACTGTGTTTCCTCCACACATGGACCATATCTAGTTCAACTCTGCTTCTGAAACTGATACAAACCACAGGTCCTCTAACATCCAATGCTTTTCAGTTCAGAGTGAGAAACGTGAGAGCTACGTGACCGATGTAGCTTCAGTTGAGCTGAAAAGAGACTGTGTTTACCTGAAACGAAATCCTGCTTGTCAAAAGACACAGAGCCTGGCATTTAACTCCGTTTCTGAAGGGAAACACACAGCACAGTTCTCATGCATGAAACACACTCTGCTTTAGAGCAAGAAGCACGCTCTTGCTTTCTAGGGTCTCTAATAAGGCGGGAAACGTGTGAGTGCTCAGAACAAAAGAACTGTGTTTCCTACACACACGGACCATATCTAGTTCAACTCTGCTTCTGAAACTGATACAAACCACAGGCCCTCTGACATCCAATGCGTTTCAGTTAGGAGCGAGAAACGTGTGAGCTTCGTGTACAATATAGCTTCGTTTGAGCTGAAAAGTGACTGCGTTTACCTGAAACGAAGTCTCGCTTGTAGGAAGACACAGAGCCTGGCATTTAACTCCGTTTCTGAAGGGAAACACACAGCACACTTCTCATCCATGAAACACACTCTGCTTTAGAGCAAGAAGCACGCTCTTGCTTTCTAGAGTCTCTAATAAGGCGGGAAACGTGAGAGTGCTCAGAACAAAAGAACTGTGTTTCCTACACACACGGACCATATCTAGTTCAACTCTGCTTCTGAAACTGATACAAACCACAGGCCCTCTAACATCCAATGCGTTTCAGTTAAGAGCGAGAAACGTGTGAGCTTCGTGTACAATATAGCTTCGTTTGAGCAGAAAAGTGACTGCGTTTACCTGAAACGAAGTCTCGCTTGTAGGAAGACACAGAGCCTGGCATTTAACTCCGTTTCTGAAGGGAAACACACAGCACACTTCTCATCCATGAAACACACTCTGCATTAGAGCAAGAAGCACGCCCTTATTTTGTAGAGTGTCTAATAATGTGGGAAACATGAGTGTGTTAAGAACAAAAGAACTGTGTTTCCTACACACATGGACCATATCTAGTTCAACACTATTTCTGAAACTGATACAAACCACAGGTCCTCTAACATCCAATGCTTTTCATTTAAGAGCGAGAAACGTGTGAGCTTCGTGAACGATGTAGCATCTTTTGAGCTGAAAAGTGACTGTGTTTACCTGAAACGAAGTCTTGCTTGTCGGAAGACACAGAGCCTGGCATTTAACTCCGTTTCTGATGGGAAACACACAGCAGAGTTCTCATCCATGAAACACACTCTGCTTTGGAGCAAGAATCACGGTCTTTTTTTCTAGAGTGTCTAATAAGGCAGGAAACGTGAGTAAGTTCAGAACAAAGAACTGTGTTTCCTACATACACGGACCATATCTAGTTCAACTCTGCTTCTGAAACTGATACAAACCACAGGTCCTCTAATATCCAATGCTTTTCAGTTAAGAGCTAGATACGTGTGAGCTTCGTGAGCGATGTACCTTCATTTGAGCTGAAAAGTGACTGCCTTTCCTGAAACGAAATCTTGATTGTCTGAAGACACAGAGCCTGGCATTTAACTCCGTTTCTGAAGGGAAACACACAGCACAGTTCTCGTCCATGAAACACACTCTGCTCTAGAGCAAGAAGCACGCTCTTGCTTTCGAGAGTCTCTAATAGGGTGGGAGACGTGAGTGTGTTCAGAACAAAATAACTGTGTTTCCTACACAAACAGACCATATGTAGTTCAACTCTGATTCTGAAACTGATACAAACCACAGGTCCTCTAACATCCAACGGTTTTCAGGAAAGACCGAGAAACGTGTGAGCTTCGTGAATGATGTAGCATCTTTTGAGCTGAAAAGTGACTGTGTTTACCTGAAACGAAGTCTTGCTTGTCTGAAGACACAGAGCCTGGCATTTAACTACGTTTCTGAAGGGAAACACACAGCACAGTTCTCATGCATGAAACACACTCTGCTATAGAGCAAGAAGCACACTCTTGATTTCTAGAGTCACTAAAACAGAGGGAAACCTGATTGTGCTCAGAACAAAAGAAGTGTGTTACCTACACACACACACCATATCTAGTTCTACTCTGCTTCTGAAACTGATACAAACCACAGGTCCTCTAACATCCAATGCTATTCAGTTAGAACGAGAAACATGTGAGCTTCGTCAAGGATATAGCTTCTGTTGAGCTGAAAAGTGACTGCATTTACGTGAAAGGACGACTTGCTTGAAGGAAGACACAGAGCATGGCATTTAACACCGTTTCTGAAGGGAAACACACAGCACAGATCTCATCCATGAAACACACAGTGCTTTAGAGCAAGAAGCACGCCCTTATTTTCTAGAGTGTCTAATAATGTGGGAAACATGAGTGTGTTAAGAACAAAAGAACTGTGTTTCCTACACACACTGACCATATCTAGTTCAACTCTGCTTCTGAAACTGATACAAACCACAGATCCTCTAACATCCAATGCCTTTCAGTTAAGAGCAAGAAACGTGTGAGCTTCGTGAACGATGTATCTTCTTTTCAGCTGAAAAGTGACTGCATTTACCTGAAACGAAGTCTTGAGGGTCGGAAGACACAGAGCCTGGCATTTAACTCCGTTTCTGAAGGGAAACACACAGCACAGTTCTCATCCATGAAACACACTCTGCTTTAGAGCAAGAAGCACGCTCCTGCTTTGTAGAGTGTCTAATAAGGCGGGAAACCTGAGTGTGTTCAGAACAAAAGAACTGTGTTTCCTACACACACTGACCATATCTAGTTCAACTCTGCTTCTGAAACTGATACAAACCACAGGTCCTCTAACATCCAATGCCTTTCAGTTAAGAGCAAGAAACGTGTGAGCTTCCGCAACGATGTAGCTTCGTTTGAGCTGAAAAGTGACTGTGTTTACCTGAAACCAAGACTTGCTTGTAGGAAGACAAATAGCCTGACATTTACCTCCGTTTCCGAAGGGATTCACACAGCACAGGTCTCATCCATGAAACACACTCTGCTTTAGAGCAAGAAGCACGCTCTTGCTTTCTAGAGTCTGTAATACAGAGGAAACGTGAGTGTGCTCAGAACAAATGAACTGTGTTTCCTACACACAGGGACCATATCTAGTTCAACTCTGCTTCTGAAACTGATACAATCCACAGGTCCTCTAACATCCAACGGTTTTCAGTTAAGAGTGAGACACGTGTGAGCTTCGTGAACGATGTAGCTTCTTTTGAGCGGAAAATTGACTGCCTTTACCTGAAACGAAGTCTTGCTTGTCTGAAGACACAGAGCCTGGCATTTAACTCCGTTTCTGAAGGGAAACACACAGCAGAGTTCTCATCCATGAAACACACTCTGCTATAGAGCAAGAAGCACACTCGTGATTTCTAGATTCACTAAAACAGAGGGAAAAGTGAGTGTGCTCAGAACAAAAGAAGTGTGTTTCCTACACACACGCACCATATCTAATTCTACTCTGCTTCTGAAACTGATACAAACCACAGGTCCTCTAACATCCAGTGCTATTCAGTTAGAACGAGAATCATGTGAGCTTCGTGAATGATATAGCTTCTGTTTAGCTGAAAAGTGACTGCGTTTACCTGAAAAGACGTCTTGCTTGTAGGAAGACACAGAGCATGGCATTTAACTCCGTTTCTGAAGGGAAACACACTGCACAGATTTCATCCATGAAACACTGCTTTAGAGCAAGAAGCACGCCCTTATTTTCTAGAGTGTCTAATAAGGCACGACACTTGAGTGTGCTCAGAACAAAAGAACTGTGTTTCCTCCACACATGGACCATATCTAGTTCAACTCTGCTTCTGAAACTGATACAAACCACAGGTCCTCTAACATCCAATGCTTTTCAGTTCAGAGTGAGAAACGTGAGAGCTACGGGACCGATGTAGCTTCAGTTGAGCTGAAAAGAGACTGTGTTTACCTGAAACGAAATCCTGCTTGTCAAAAGACACAGAGCCTGGCATTTAACTCCGTTTCTGAAGGGAAACACACAGCACAGTTCTCATGCATGAAACACACTCTGCTTTAGAGCAAGAAGCACGCTCTTGCTTTCTAGGGTCTCTAATAAGGCGGGAAACGTGTGAGTGCTCAGAACAAAAGAACTGTGTTTCCTACACACACGGACCATATCTAGTTCAACTCTGCTTCTGAAACTGATACAAACCACAGGCCCTCTGACCTCCAATGCGTTTCAGTTAGGAGCGAGAAACGTGTGAGCTTCGTGTACAATATAGCTTCGTTTGAGCTGAAAAGTGACTGCGTTTACCTGAAACCAAGTCTCGCTTGTAGGAAGACACAGAGCCTGGCATTTAACTCCGTTTCTGAAGGGAAACACACAGCACACTTCTCATCCATGAAACACACTCTGCTTTAGAGCAAGAAGCACGCTCTTGCTTTCTAGAGTCTCTAATAAGGCGGGAAACGTGAGAGTGCTCAGAACAAAAGAACTGTGTTTCCTACACACACGGACCATATCTAGTTCAACTCTGCTTCTGAAACTGATACAAACCACAGGCCCTCTAACATCCAATGCGTTTCAGTTAAGAGCGAGAAACGTGTGAGCTTCGTGTACAATATAGCTTCGTTTGAGCAGAAAAGTGACTGCGTTTACCTGAAACGAAGTCTCGCTTGTAGGAAGACACAGAGCCTGGCATTTAACTCCGTTTCTGAAGGGAAACACACAGCACACTTCTCATCCATGAAACACACTCTGCATTAGAGCAAGAAGCACGCCCTTATTTTGTAGAGTGTCTAATAATGTGGGAAACATGAGTGTGTTAAGAACAAAAGAACTGTGTTTCCTACACACATGGACCATATCTAGTTCAACACTATTTCTGAAACTGATACAAACCACAGGTCCTCTAACATCCAATGCTTTTCATTTAAGAGCGAGAAACGTGTGAGCTTCGTGAACGATGTAGCATCTTTTGAGCTGAAAAGTGACTGTGTTTACCTGAAACGAAGTCTTGCTTGTCGGAAGACACAGAGCCTGGCATTTAACTCCGTTTCTGATGGGAAACACACAGCAGAGTTCTCATCCATGAAACACACTCTGCTTTGGAGCAAGAATCACGGTCTTTTTTTCTAGAGTGTCTAATAAGGCAGGAAACGTGAGTAAGTTCAGAACAAAGAACTGTGTTTCCTACATACACGGACCATATCTAGTTCAACTCTGCTTCTGAAACTGATACAAACCACAGGTCCTCTAATATCCAATGCTTTTCAGTTAAGAGCTAGATACGTGTGAGCTTCGTGAGCGATGTACCTTCATTTGAGCTGAAAAGTGACTGCCTTTCCTGAAACGAAATCTTGATTGTCTGAAGACACAGAGCCTGGCATTTAACTCCGTTTCTGAAGGGAAACACACAGCACAGTTCTCGTCCATGAAACACACTCTGCTCTAGAGCAAGAAGCACGCTCTTGCTTTCGAGAGTCTCTAATAGGGTGGGAGACGTGAGTGTGTTCAGAACAAAATAACTGTGTTTCCTACACAAACAGACCATATGTAGTTCAACTCTGATTCTGAAACTGATACAAACCACAGGTCCTCTAACATCCAATGGTTTTCAGGAAAGACCGAGAAACGTGTGAGCTTCGTGAATGATGTAGCATCTTTTGAGCTGAAAAGTGACTGTGTTTACCTGAAACGAAGTCTTGCTTGTCTGAAGACACAGAGCCTGGCATTTAACTACGTTTCTGAAGGGAAACACACAGCACAGTTCTCATGCATGAAACACACTCTGCTATAGAGCAAGAAGCACACTCTTGATTTCTAGAGTCCCTAAACAGAGGGAAACCTGAGTGTGCTCCGAACAAAAGAAGTGTGTTACCTACACACACACACCATATCTAGTTCTACTCTGCTTCTGAAACTGATACAAACCACAGGTCCTCTAACATCCAATGCTATTCAGTTAGAACGAGAAACATGTGAGCTTCGTGAATGATATAGCTTCTATTGAGCTGAAAAGTGACTGCCTTTACCTGAAACGAAGTCTTGCTTGTCTGAAGACACAGGGCCTGGCATTTAACTCCATTTCTGAAGGGAAACACACAGCACAGTTCTCATCCATGAAACACACTCTGCTTTAGAGCAAGAAGCACGCTCTTGCTTTCGAGAGTCTCTAATAAGGTGGGAAACGTGAGTGTGTTCAGAACAAAATAACTGTGTTTCCTACACACACAGACCATATGTAGTACAACTCTGCTTCTGAAACTGATACAAACCACAGGTCCTCTAACATCCAATGCTTTTCCATTAAGAGCTGGAAACGTGTGAGCTTCCTGAATGATGTAGCTTCTTTTGAGCTGAAAAGTGACTGCGTTTACCTGAAACGAAGTCTTGCTGGTAGGAAGACACAGAGCCTGGCATTTAACTCCATTTCTGAAGAGAAAAAAAACAGCACAGTTCTCATCCATGAAACACACTCTGCATTAGAGCAAGAAGCACGCCCTTATTTTCTAGAGTGTCTAATAATGTGGGAAACATGAGTGTGAAGAACAAAAGAACTGTGTTTCCTACACACACGGACCATATCTAGTTCAACGCTGCTTCTGAAACTGATACAAACCACAGGTCCTCTAAAATCCAACAGTTTTCAGTAAAGAGCGAGAAACGTGTGAGCTTCGTGAATGATGTAGCATCTTTTGAGCTGAAAAGTGACTGTGTTTACCTGAAACGAAGTCTTGCTTGTCTGAAGACACAGAGCCTGGCATTTAACTCCGTTTCTGAAGGGAAACACACAGCACAGTTCTCATGCATGAAACACACTCTGCTATAGAGCAAGAAGCACACTCTTGATTTCTAGAGTCACTAAAACAGAGGGAAACCTGATTGTGCTCAGAACAAAAGAAGTGTGTTACCTACACACACACACCATATCTAGTTCTACTCTGCTTCTGAAACTGATACAAACCACAGGTCCTCTAACATCCAATGCTATTCAGTTAGAACGAGAAACATGTGAGCTTCGTCAAGGATATAGCTTCTGTTGAGCTGAAAAGTGACTGCATTTACCTGAAAGGACGACTTGCTTGAAGGAAGACACAGAGCATGGCATTTAACACCGTTTCTGAAGGGAAACACACAGCACAGATCTCATCCATGAAACACACAGTGCTTTAGAGCAAGAAGCACGCCCTTATTTTCTAGAGTGTCTAATAATGTGGGAAACATGAGTGTGTTAAGAACAAAAGAACTGTGTTTCCTACACACACGGACCATATCTAGTTCAACTCTGCTTCTGAAACTGATACAAACCACAGATCCTCTAACATCCAATGCCTTTCAGTTAAGAGCAAGAAACGTGTGAGCTTCGTGAACGATGTATCTTCTTTTCAGCTGAAAAGTGACTGCATTTACCTGAAACGAAGTCTTGAGGGTCGGAAGACACAGAGCCTGGCATTTAACTCCGTTTCTGAAGGGAAACACACAGCACAGTTCTCATCCATGAAACACACTCTGCTTTAGAGCAAGAAGCACGCTCCTGCTTTGTAGAGTGTCTAATAAGGCGGGAAACCTGAGTGTGTTCAGAACAAAAGAACTGTGTTTCCGACACACACTGACCATATCTAGTTCAACTCTCCTTCTGAAACTGATACAAACCACAGGTCCTCTAACATCCAATGCCTTTCAGTTAAGAGCAAGAAACGTGTGAGCTTCCGCAACGATGTAGCTTCGTTTGAGCTGAAAAGTGACTGTGTTTACCTGAAACCAAGACTTGCTTGTAGGAAGACAAATAGCCTGACATTTACCTCCGTTTCCGAAGGGATTCACACAGCACAGGTCTCATCCATGAAACACACTCTGCTTTAGAGCAAGAAGCACGCTCTTGCTTTCTAGAGTCTGTAATACAGAGGAAACGTGAGTGTGCTCAGAACAAATGAACTGTGTTTCCTACACACAGGGACCATATCTAGTTCAACTCTGCTTCTGAAACTGATACAATCCACAGGTCCTCTAACATCCAACGGTTTTCAGTTAAGAGTGAGACACGTGTGAGCTTCGTGAACGATGTAGCTTCTTTTGAGCGGAAAATTGACTGCCTTTACCTGAAACGAAGTCTTGCTTGTCTGAAGACACAGAGCCTGGCATTTAACTCCGTTTCTGAAGGGAAACACACAGCAGAGTTCTCATCCATGAAACACACTCTGCTATAGAGCAAGAAGCACACTCGTGATTTCTAGATTCACTAAAACAGAGGGAAAAGTGAGTGTGCTCAGAACAAAAGAAGTGTGTTTCCTACACACACGCACCATATCTAATTCTACTCTGCTTCTGAAACTGATACAAACCACAGGTCCTCTAACATCCAGTGCTATTCAGTTAGAACGAGAATCATGTGAGCTTCGTGAATGATATAGCTTCTGTTTAGCTGAAAAGTGACTGCGTTTACCTGAAAAGACGTCTTGCTTGTAGGAAGACACAGAGCATGGCATTTAACTCCGTTTCTGAAGGGAAACACACTGCACAGATTTCATCCATGAAACACTGCTTTAGAGCAAGAAGCACGCCCTTATTTTCTAGAGTGTCTAATAAGGCACGACACTTGAGTGTGCTCAGAACAAAAGAACTGTGTTTCCTCCACACATGGACCATATCTAGTTCAACTCTGCTTCTGAAACTGATACAAACCACAGGTCCTCTAACATCCAATGCTTTTCAGTTCAGAGTGAGAAACGTGAGAGCTACGTGACCGATGTAGCTTCAGTTGAGCTGAAAAGAGACTGTGTTTACCTGAAACGAAATCCTGCTTGTCAAAAGACACAGAGCCTGGCATTTAACTCCTTTTCTGAAGGGAAACACACAGCACAGTTCTCATGCATGAAACACACTCTGCTTTAGAGCAAGAAGCACGCTCTTGCTTTCTAGGGTCTCTAATAAGGCGGGAAACGTGTGAGTGCTCAGAACAAAAGAACTGTGTTTCCTACACACACGGACCATATCTAGTTCAACTCTGCTTCTGAAACTGATACAAACCACAGGCCCTCTGACATCCAATGCGTTTCAGTTAGGAGCGAGAAACGTGTGAGCTTCGTGTACAATATAGCTTCGTTTGAGCTGAAAAGTGACTGCGTTTACCTGAAACGAAGTCTCGCTTGTAGGAAGACACAGAGCCTGGCATTTAACTCCGTTTCTGAAGGGAAACACACAGCACACTTCTCATCCATGAAACACACTCTGCTTTAGAGCAAGAAGCACGCTCTTGCTTTCTAGAGTCTCTAATAAGGCGGGAAACGTGAGAGTGCTCAGAACAAAAGAACTGTGTTTCCTACACACACGGACCATATCTAGTTCAACTCTGCTTCTGAAACTGATACAAACCACAGGCCCTCTAACATCCAATGCGTTTCAGTTAAGAGCGAGAAACGTGTGAGCTTCGTGTACAATATAGCTTCGTTTGAGCAGAAAAGTGACTGCGTTTACCTGAAACGAAGTCTCGCTTGTAGGAAGACACAGAGCCTGGCATTTAACTCCGTTTCTGAAGGGAAACACACAGCACACTTCTCATCCATGAAACACACTCTGCATTAGAGCAAGAAGCACGCCCTTATTTTGTAGAGTGTCTAATAATGTGGGAAACATGAGTGTGTTAAGAACAAAAGAACTGTGTTTCCTACACACATGGACCATATCTAGTTCAACACTATTTCTGAAACTGATACAAACCACAGGTCCTCTAACATCCAATGCTTTTCATTTAAGAGCGAGAAACGTGTGAGCTTCGTGAACGATGTAGCATCTTTTGAGCTGAAAAGTGACTGTGTTTACCTGAAACGAAGTCTTGCTTGTCGGAAGACACAGAGCCTGGCATTTAACTCCGTTTCTGATGGGAAACACACAGCAGAGTTCTCATCCATGAAACACACTCTGCTTTGGAGCAAGAATCACGGTCTTTTTTTCTAGAGTGTCTAATAAGGCAGGAAACGTGAGTAAGTTCAGAACAAAGAACTGTGTTTCCTACATACACGGACCATATCTAGTTCAACTCTGCTTCTGAAACTGATACAAACCACAGGTCCTCTAATATCCAATGCTTTTCAGTTAAGAGCTAGATACGTGTGAGCTTCGTGAGCGATGTACCTTCATTTGAGCTGAAAAGTGACTGCCTTTCCTGAAACGAAATCTTGATTGTCTGAAGACACAGAGCCTGGCATTTAACTCCGTTTCTGAAGGGAAACACACAGCACAGTTCTCGTCCATGAAACACACTCTGCTCTAGAGCAAGAAGCACGCTCTTGCTTTCGAGAGTCTCTAATAGGGTGGGAGACGTGAGTGTGTTCAGAACAAAATAACTGTGTTTCCTACACAAACAGACCATATGTAGTTCAACTCTGATTCTGAAACTGATACAAACCACAGGTCCTCTAACATCCAACGGTTTTCAGGAAAGACCGAGAAACGTGTGAGCTTCGTGAATGATGTAGCATCTTTTGAGCTGAAAAGTGACTGTGTTTACCTGAAACGAAGTCTTGCTTGTCTGAAGACACAGAGCCTGGCATTTAACTACGTTTCTGAAGGGAAACACACAGCACAGTTCTCATGCATGAAACACACTCTGCTATAGAGCAAGAAGCACACTCTTGATTTCTAGAGTCCCTAAACAGAGGGAAACCTGAGTGTGCTCCGAACAAAAGAAGTGTGTTACCTACACACACACACCATATCTAGTTCTACTCTGCTTCTGAAACTGATACAAACCACAGGTCCTCTAACATCCAATGCTATTCAGTTAGAACGAGAAACATGTGAGCTTCGTGAATGATATAGCTTCTATTGAGCTGAAAAGTGACTGCCTTTACCTGAAACGAAGTCTTGCTTGTCTGAAGACACAGGGCCTGGCATTTAACTCCATTTCTGAAGGGAAACACACAGCACAGTGCTCATCCATGAAACACACTCTGCTTTAGAGCAAGAAGCACGCTCTTGCTTTCGAGAGTCTCTAATAAGGTGGGAAACGTGAGTGTGTTCAGAACAAAATAACTGTGTTTCCTACACACACAGACCATATGTAGTACAACTCTGCTTCTGAAACTGATACAAACCACAGGTCCTCTAACATCCAATGCTTTTCCGTTAAGAGCTGGAAACGTGTGAGCTTCCTGAATGATGTAGCTTCTTTTGAACTGAAAAGTGACTGCGTTTACCTGAAACGAAGTCTTGCTGGTAGGAAGACACAGAGCCTGGCATTTAACTCCATTTCTGAAGAGAAAAAAAACAGCACAGTTCTCATCCATGAAACACACTCTGCATTAGAGCAAGAAGCACGCCCTTATTTTCTAGAGTGTCTAATAATGTGGGAAACATGAGTGTGAAGAACAAAAGAACTGTGTTTCCTACACACACGGACCATATCTAGTTCAACGCTGCTTCTGAAACTGATACAAACCACAGGTCCTCTAAAATCCAACAGTTTTCAGTAAAGAGCGAGAAACGTGTGAGCTTCGTGAATGATGTAGCATCTTTTGAGCTGAAAAGTGACTGTGTTTACCTGAAACGAAGTCTTGCTTGTCTGAAGACACAGAGCCTGGCATTTAACTCCGTTTCTGAAGGGAAACACACAGCACAGTTCTCATGCATGAAACACACTCTGCTATAGAGCAAGAAGCACACTCTTGATTTCTAGAGTCACTAAAACAGAGGGAAACCTGATTGTGCTCAGAACAAAAGAAGTGTGTTACCTACACACACACACCATATCTAGTTCTACTCTGCTTCTGAAACTGATACAAACCACAGGTCCTCTAACATCCAATGCTATTCAGTTAGAACGAGAAACATGTGAGCTTCGTCAAGGATATAGCTTCTGTTGAGCTGAAAAGTGACTGCATTTACGTGAAAGGACGACTTGCTTGAAGGAAGACACAGAGCATGGCATTTAACACCGTTTCTGAAGGGAAACACACAGCACAGATCTCATCCATGAAACACACAGTGCTTTAGAGCAAGAAGCACGCCCTTATTTTCTAGAGTGTCTAATAATGTGGGAAACATGAGTGTGTTAAGAACAAAAGAACTGTGTTTCCTACACACACGGACCATATCTAGTTCAACTCTGCTTCTGAAACTGATACAAACCACAGATCCTCTAACATCCAATGCCTTTCAGTTAAGAGCAAGAAACGTGTGAGCTTCGTGAACGATGTATCTTCTTTTCAGCTGAAAAGTGACTGCATTTACCTGAAACGAAGTCTTGAGGGTCGGAAGACACAGAGCCTGGCATTTAACTCCGTTTCTGAAGGGAAACACACAGCACAGTTCTCATCCATGAAACACACTCTGCTTTAGAGCAAGAAGCACGCTCCTGCTTTGTAGAGTGTCTAATAAGGCGGGAAACCTGAGTGTGTTCAGAACAAAAGAACTGTGTTTCCGACACACACTGACCATATCTAGTTCAACTCTCCTTCTGAAACTGATACAAACCACAGGTCCTCTAACATCCAATGCCTTTCAGTTAAGAGCAAGAAACGTGTGAGCTTCCGCAACGATGTAGCTTCGTTTGAGCTGAAAAGTGACTGTGTTTACCTGAAACCAAGACTTGCTTGTAGGAAGACAAATAGCCTGACATTTACCTCCGTTTCCGAAGGGATTCACACAGCACAGGTCTCATCCATGAAACACACTCTGCTTTAGAGCAAGAAGCACGCTCTTGCTTTCTAGAGTCTGTAATACAGAGGAAACGTGAGTGTGCTCAGAACAAATGAACTGTGTTTCCTACACACAGGGACCATATCTAGTTCAACTCTGCTTCTGAAACTGATACAATCCACAGGTCCTCTAACATCCAACGGTTTTCAGTTAAGAGTGAGACACGTGTGAGCTTCGTGAATGATGTAGCTTCTTTTGAGCGGAAAATTGACTGCCTTTACCTGAAACGAAGTCTTGCTTGTCTGAAGACACAGAGCCTGGCATTTAACTCCGTTTCTGAAGGGAAACACACAGCAGAGTTCTCATCCATGAAACACACTCTGCTATAGAGCAAGAAGCACACTCGTGATTTCTAGATTCACTAAAACAGAGGGAAAAGTGAGTGTGCTCAGAACAAAAGAAGTGTGTTTCCTACACACACGCACCATATCTAATTCTACTCTGCTTCTGAAACTGATACAAACCACAGGTCCTCTAACATCCAGTGCTATTCAGTTAGAACGAGAATCATGTGAGCTTCGTGAATGATATAGCTTCTGTTTAGCTGAAAAGTGACTGCGTTTACCTGAAAAGACGTCTTGCTTGTAGGAAGACACAGAGCATGGCATTTAACTCCGTTTCTGAAGGGAAACACACAGCACAGTTCTCATGCATGAAACACACTCTGCTTTAGAGCAAGAAGCACGCTCTTGCTTTCTAGGGTCTCTAATAAGGCGGGAAACGTGTGAGTGCTCAGAACAAAAGAACTGTGTTTCCTACACACACGGACCATATCTAGTTCAACTCTGCTTCTGAAACTGATACAAACCACAGGCCCTCTGACATCCAATGCGTTTCAGTTAGGAGCGAGAAACGTGTGAGCTTCGTGTACAATATAGCTTCGTTTGAGCTGAAAAGTGACTGCGTTTACCTGAAACGAAGTCTCGCTTGTAGGAAGACACAGAGCCTGGCATTTAACTCCGTTTCTGAAGGGAAACACACAGCACACTTCTCATCCATGAAACACACTCTGCTTTAGAGCAAGAAGCACGCTCTTGCTTTCTAGAGTCTCTAATAAGGCGGGAAACGTGAGAGTGCTCAGAACAAAAGAACTGTGTTTCCTACACACACGGACCATATCTAGTTCAACTCTGCTTCTGAAACTGATACAAACCACAGGCCCTCTAACATCCAATGCGTTTCAGTTAAGAGCGAGAAACGTGTGAGCTTCGTGTACAATATAGCTTCGTTTGAGCAGAAAAGTGACTGCGTTTACCTGAAACGAAGTCTCGCTTGTAGGAAGACACAGAGCCTGGCATTTAACTCCGTTTCTGAAGGGAAACACACAGCACACTTCTCATCCATGAAACACACTCTGCATTAGAGCAAGAAGCACGCCCTTATTTTGTAGAGTGTCTAATAATGTGGGAAACATGAGTGTGTTAAGAACAAAAGAACTGTGTTTCCTACACACATGGACCATATCTAGTTCAACACTATTTCTGAAACTGATACAAACCACAGGTCCTCTAACATCCAATGCTTTTCATTTAAGAGCGAGAAACGTGTGAGCTTCGTGAACGATGTAGCATCTTTTGAGCTGAAAAGTGACTGTGTTTACCTGAAACGAAGTCTTGCTTGTCGGAAGACACAGAGCCTGGCATTTAACTCCGTTTCTGATGGGAAACACACAGCAGAGTTCTCATCCATGAAACACACTCTGCTTTGGAGCAAGAATCACGGTCTTTTTTTCTAGAGTGTCTAATAAGGCAGGAAACGTGAGTAAGTTCAGAACAAAGAACTGTGTTTCCTACATACACGGACCATATCTAGTTCAACTCTGCTTCTGAAACTGATACAAACCACAGGTCCTCTAATATCCAATGCTTTTCAGTTAAGAGCTAGATACGTGTGAGCTTCGTGAGCGATGTACCTTCATTTGAGCTGAAAAGTGACTGCCTTTCCTGAAACGAAATCTTGATTGTCTGAAGACACAGAGCCTGGCATTTAACTCCGTTTCTGAAGGGAAACACACAGCACAGTTCTCGTCCATGAAACACACTCTGCTCTAGAGCAAGAAGCACGCTCTTGCTTTCGAGAGTCTCTAATAGGGTGGGAGACGTGAGTGTGTTCAGAACAAAATAACTGTGTTTCCTACACAAACAGACCATATGTAGTTCAACTCTGATTCTGAAACTGATACAAACCACAGGTCCTCTAACATCCAACGGTTTTCAGGAAAGACCGAGAAACGTGTGAGCTTCGTGAATGATGTAGCATCTTTTGAGCTGAAAAGTGACTGTGTTTACCTGAAACGAAGTCTTGCTTGTCTGAAGACACAGAGCCTGGCATTTAACTACGTTTCTGAAGGGAAACACACAGCACAGTTCTCATGCATGAAACACACTCTGCTATAGAGCAAGAAGCACACTCTTGATTTCTAGAGTCCCTAAACAGAGGGAAACCTGAGTGTGCTCCGAACAAAAGAAGTGTGTTACCTACACACACACACCATATCTAGTTCTACTCTGCTTCTGAAACTGATACAAACCACAGGTCCTCTAACATCCAATGCTATTCAGTTAGAACGAGAAACATGTGAGCTTCGTGAATGATATAGCTTCTATTGAGCTGAAAAGTGACTGCCTTTACCTGAAACGAAGTCTTGCTTGTCTGAAGACACAGGGCCTGGCATTTAACTCCATTTCTGAAGGGAAACACACAGCACAGTGCTCATCCATGAAACACACTCTGCTTTAGAGCAAGAAGCACGCTCTTGCTTTCGAGAGTCTCTAATAAGGTGGGAAACGTGAGTGTGTTCAGAACAAAATAACTGTGTTTCCTACACACACAGACCATATGTAGTACAACTCTGCTTCTGAAACTGATACAAACCACAGGTCCTCTAACATCCAATGCTTTTCCGTTAAGAGCTGGAAACGTGTGAGCTTCCTGAATGATGTAGCTTCTTTTGAACTGAAAAGTGACTGCGTTTACCTGAAACGAAGTCTTGCTGGTAGGAAGACACAGAGCCTGGCATTTAACTCCATTTCTGAAGAGAAAAAAAACAGCACAGTTCTCATCCATGAAACACACTCTGCATTAGAGCAAGAAGCACGCCCTTATTTTCTAGAGTGTCTAATAATGTGGGAAACATGAGTGTGAAGAACAAAAGAACTGTGTTTCCTACACACACGGACCATATCTAGTTCAACGCTGCTTCTGAAACTGATACAAACCACAGGTCCTCTAAAATCCAACAGTTTTCAGTAAAGAGCGAGAAACGTGTGAGCTTCGTGAATGATGTAGCATCTTTTGAGCTGAAAAGTGACTGTGTTTACCTGAAACGAAGTCTTGCTTGTCTGAAGACACAGAGCCTGGCATTTAACTCCGTTTCTGAAGGGAAACACACAGCACAGTTCTCATGCATGAAACACACTCTGCTATAGAGCAAGAAGCACACTCTTGATTTCTAGAGTCACTAAAACAGAGGGAAACCTGATTGTGCTCAGAACAAAAGAAGTGTGTTACCTACACACACACACCATATCTAGTTCTACTCTGCTTCTGAAACTGATACAAACCACAGGTCCTCTAACATCCAATGCTATTCAGTTAGAACGAGAAACATGTGAGCTTCGTCAAGGATATAGCTTCTGTTGAGCTGAAAAGTGACTGCATTTACGTGAAAGGACGACTTGCTTGAAGGAAGACACAGAGCATGGCATTTAACACCGTTTCTGAAGGGAAACACACAGCACAGATCTCATCCATGAAACACACAGTGCTTTAGAGCAAGAAGCACGCCCTTATTTTCTAGAGTGTCTAATAATGTGGGAAACATGAGTGTGTTAAGAACAAAAGAACTGTGTTTCCTACACACACGGACCATATCTAGTTCAACTCTGCTTCTGAAACTGATACAAACCACAGATCCTCTAACATCCAATGCCTTTCAGTTAAGAGCAAGAAACGTGTGAGCTTCGTGAACGATGTATCTTCTTTTCAGCTGAAAAGTGACTGCATTTACCTGAAACGAAGTCTTGAGGGTCGGAAGACACAGAGCCTGGCATTTAACTCCGTTTCTGAAGGGAAACACACAGCACAGTTCTCATCCATGAAACACACTCTGCTTTAGAGCAAGAAGCACGCTCCTGCTTTGTAGAGTGTCTAATAAGGCGGGAAACCTGAGTGTGTTCAGAACAAAAGAACTGTGTTTCCGACACACACTGACCATATCTAGTTCAACTCTCCTTCTGAAACTGATACAAACCACAGGTCCTCTAACATCCAATGCCTTTCAGTTAAGAGCAAGAAACGTGTGAGCTTCCGCAACGATGTAGCTTCGTTTGAGCTGAAAAGTGACTGTGTTTACCTGAAACCAAGACTTGCTTGTAGGAAGACAAATAGCCTGACATTTACCTCCGTTTCCGAAGGGATTCACACAGCACAGGTCTCATCCATGAAACACACTCTGCTTTAGAGCAAGAAGCACGCTCTTGCTTTCTAGAGTCTGTAATACAGAGGAAACGTGAGTGTGCTCAGAACAAATGAACTGTGTTTCCTACACACAGGGACCATATCTAGTTCAACTCTGCTTCTGAAACTGATACAATCCACAGGTCCTCTAACATCCAACGGTTTTCAGTTAAGAGTGAGACACGTGTGAGCTTCGTGAACGATGTAGCTTCTTTTGAGCGGAAAATTGACTGCCTTTACCTGAAACGAAGTCTTGCTTGTCTGAAGACACAGAGCCTGGCATTTAACTCCGTTTCTGAAGGGAAACACACAGCAGAGTTCTCATCCATGAAACACACTCTGCTATAGAGCAAGAAGCACACTCGTGATTTCTAGATTCACTAAAACAGAGGGAAAAGTGAGTGTGCTCAGAACAAAAGAAGTGTGTTTCCTACACACACGCACCATATCTAATTCTACTCTGCTTCTGAAACTGATACAAACCACAGGTCCTCTAACATCCAGTGCTATTCAGTTAGAACGAGAATCATGTGAGCTTCGTGAATGATATAGCTTCTGTTTAGCTGAAAAGTGACTGCGTTTACCTGAAAAGACGTCTTGCTTGTAGGAAGACACAGAGCATGGCATTTAACTCCGTTTCTGAAGGGAAACACACAGCACAGTTCTCATGCATGAAACACACTCTGCTTTAGAGCAAGAAGCACGCTCTTGCTTTCTAGGGTCTCTAATAAGGCGGGAAACGTGTGAGTGCTCAGAACAAAAGAACTGTGTTTCCTACACACACGGACCATATCTAGTTCAACTCTGCTTCTGAAACTGATACAAACCACAGGCCCTCTGACATCCAATGCGTTTCAGTTAGGAGCGAGAAACGTGTGAGCTTCGTGTACAATATAGCTTCGTTTGAGCTGAAAAGTGACTGCGTTTACCTGAAACGAAGTCTCGCTTGTAGGAAGACACAGAGCCTGGCATTTAACTCCGTTTCTGAAGGGAAACACACAGCACACTTCTCATCCATGAAACACACTCTGCTTTAGAGCAAGAAGCACGCTCTTGCTTTCTAGAGTCTCTAATAAGGCGGGAAACGTGAGAGTGCTCAGAACAAAAGAACTGTGTTTCCTACACACACGGACCATATCTAGTTCAACTCTGCTTCTGAAACTGATACAAACCACAGGCCCTCTAACATCCAATGCGTTTCAGTTAAGAGCGAGAAACGTGTGAGCTTCGTGTACAATATAGCTTCGTTTGAGCAGAAAAGTGACTGCGTTTACCTGAAACGAAGTCTCGCTTGTAGGAAGACACAGAGCCTGGCATTTAACTCCGTTTCTGAAGGGAAACACACAGCACACTTCTCATCCATGAAACACACTCTGCATTAGAGCAAGAAGCACGCCCTTATTTTGTAGAGTGTCTAATAATGTGGGAAACATGAGTGTGTTAAGAACAAAAGAACTGTGTTTCCTACACACATGGACCATATCTAGTTCAACACTATTTCTGAAACTGATACAAACCACAGGTCCTCTAACATCCAATGCTTTTCATTTAAGAGCGAGAAACGTGTGAGCTTCGTGAACGATGTAGCATCTTTTGAGCTGAAAAGTGACTGTGTTTACCTGAAACGAAGTCTTGCTTGTCGGAAGACACAGAGCCTGGCATTTAACTCCGTTTCTGATGGGAAACACACAGCAGAGTTCTCATCCATGAAACACACTCTGCTTTGGAGCAAGAATCACGGTCTTTTTTTCTAGAGTGTCTAATAAGGCAGGAAACGTGAGTAAGTTCAGAACAAAGAACTGTGTTTCCTACATACACGGACCATATCTAGTTCAACTCTGCTTCTGAAACTGATACAAACCACAGGTCCTCTAATATCCAATGCTTTTCAGTTAAGAGCTAGATACGTGTGAGCTTCGTGAGCGATGTACCTTCATTTGAGCTGAAAAGTGACTGCCTTTCCTGAAACGAAATCTTGATTGTCTGAAGACACAGAGCCTGGCATTTAACTCCGTTTCTGAAGGGAAACACACAGCACAGTTCTCGTCCATGAAACACACTCTGCTCTAGAGCAAGAAGCACGCTCTTGCTTTCGAGAGTCTCTAATAGGGTGGGAGACGTGAGTGTGTTCAGAACAAAATAACTGTGTTTCCTACACAAACAGACCATATGTAGTTCAACTCTGATTCTGAAACTGATACAAACCACAGGTCCTCTAACATCCAACGGTTTTCAGGAAAGACCGAGAAACGTGTGAGCTTCGTGAATGATGTAGCATCTTTTGAGCTGAAAAGTGACTGTGTTTACCTGAAACGAAGTCTTGCTTGTCTGAAGACACAGAGCCTGGCATTTAACTACGTTTCTGAAGGGAAACACACAGCACAGTTCTCATGCATGAAACACACTCTGCTATAGAGCAAGAAGCACACTCTTGATTTCTAGAGTCCCTAAACAGAGGGAAACCTGAGTGTGCTCCGAACAAAAGAAGTGTGTTACCTACACACACACACCATATCTAGTTCTACTCTGCTTCTGAAACTGATACAAACCACAGGTCCTCTAACATCCAATGCTATTCAGTTAGAACGAGAAACATGTGAGCTTCGTGAATGATATAGCTTCTATTGAGCTGAAAAGTGACTGCCTTTACCTGAAACGAAGTCTTGCTTGTCTGAAGACACAGGGCCTGGCATTTAACTCCATTTCTGAAGGGAAACACACAGCACAGTGCTCATCCATGAAACACACTCTGCTTTAGAGCAAGAAGCACGCTCTTGCTTTCGAGAGTCTCTAATAAGGTGGGAAACGTGAGTGTGTTCAGAACAAAATAACTGTGTTTCCTACACACACAGACCATATGTAGTACAACTCTGCTTCTGAAACTGATACAAACCACAGGTCCTCTAACATCCAATGCTTTTCCGTTAAGAGCTGGAAACGTGTGAGCTTCCTGAATGATGTAGCTTCTTTTGAACTGAAAAGTGACTGCGTTTACCTGAAACGAAGTCTTGCTGGTAGGAAGACACAGAGCCTGGCATTTAACTCCATTTCTGAAGAGAAAAAAAACAGCACAGTTCTCATCCATGAAACACACTCTGCATTAGAGCAAGAAGCACGCCCTTATTTTCTAGAGTGTCTAATAATGTGGGAAACATGAGTGTGAAGAACAAAAGAACTGTGTTTCCTACACACACGGACCATATCTAGTTCAACGCTGCTTCTGAAACTGATACAAACCACAGGTCCTCTAAAATCCAACAGTTTTCAGTAAAGAGCGAGAAACGTGTGAGCTTCGTGAATGATGTAGCATCTTTTGAGCTGAAAAGTGACTGTGTTTACCTGAAACGAAGTCTTGCTTGTCTGAAGACACAGAGCCTGGCATTTAACTCCGTTTCTGAAGGGAAACACACAGCACAGTTCTCATGCATGAAACACACTCTGCTATAGAGCAAGAAGCACACTCTTGATTTCTAGAGTCACTAAAACAGAGGGAAACCTGATTGTGCTCAGAACAAAAGAAGTGTGTTACCTACACACACACACCATATCTAGTTCTACTCTGCTTCTGAAACTGATACAAACCACAGGTCCTCTAACATCCAATGCTATTCAGTTAGAACGAGAAACATGTGAGCTTCGTCAAGGATATAGCTTCTGTTGAGCTGAAAAGTGACTGCATTTACCTGAAAGGACGACTTGCTTGAAGGAAGACACAGAGCATGGCATTTAACACCGTTTCTGAAGGGAAACACACAGCACAGATCTCATCCATGAAACACACAGTGCTTTAGAGCAAGAAGCACGCCCTTATTTTCTAGAGTGTCTAATAATGTGGGAAACATGAGTGTGTTAAGAACAAAAGAACTGTGTTTCCTACACACACGGACCATATCTAGTTCAACTCTGCTTCTGAAACTGATACAAACCACAGATCCTCTAACATCCAATGCCTTTCAGTTAAGAGCAAGAAACGTGTGAGCTTCGTGAACGATGTATCTTCTTTTCAGCTGAAAAGTGACTGCATTTACCTGAAACGAAGTCTTGAGGGTCGGAAGACACAGAGCCTGGCATTTAACTCCGTTTCTGAAGGGAAACACACAGCACAGTTCTCATCCATGAAACACACTCTGCTTTAGAGCAAGAAGCACGCTCCTGCTTTGTAGAGTGTCTAATAAGGCGGGAAACCTGAGTGTGTTCAGAACAAAAGAACTGTGTTTCCGACACACACTGACCATATCTAGTTCAACTCTCCTTCTGAAACTGATACAAACCACAGGTCCTCTAACATCCAATGCCTTTCAGTTAAGAGCAAGAAACGTGTGAGCTTCCGCAACGATGTAGCTTCGTTTGAGCTGAAAAGTGACTGTGTTTACCTGAAACCAAGACTTGCTTGTAGGAAGACAAATAGCCTGACATTTACCTCCGTTTCCGAAGGGATTCACACAGCACAGGTCTCATCCATGAAACACACTCTGCTTTAGAGCAAGAAGCACGCTCTTGCTTTCTAGAGTCTGTAATACAGAGGAAACGTGAGTGTGCTCAGAACAAATGAACTGTGTTTCCTACACACAGGGACCATATCTAGTTCAACTCTGCTTCTGAAACTGATACAATCCACAGGTCCTCTAACATCCAACGGTTTTCAGTTAAGAGTGAGACACGTGTGAGCTTCGTGAACGATGTAGCTTCTTTTGAGCGGAAAATTGACTGCCTTTACCTGAAACGAAGTCTTGCTTGTCTGAAGACACAGAGCCTGGCATTTAACTCCGTTTCTGAAGGGAAACACACAGCAGAGTTCTCATCCATGAAACACACTCTGCTATAGAGCAAGAAGCACACTCGTGATTTCTAGATTCACTAAAACAGAGGGAAAAGTGAGTGTGCTCAGAACAAAAGAAGTGTGTTTCCTACACACACGCACCATATCTAATTCTACTCTGCTTCTGAAACTGATACAAACCACAGGTCCTCTAACATCCAGTGCTATTCAGTTAGAACGAGAATCATGTGAGCTTCGTGAATGATATAGCTTCTGTTTAGCTGAAAAGTGACTGCGTTTACCTGAAAAGACGTCTTGCTTGTAGGAAGACACAGAGCATGGCATTTAACTCCGTTTCTGAAGGGAAACACACTGCACAGATTTCATCCATGAAACACTGCTTTAGAGCAAGAAGCACGCCCTTATTTTCTAGAGTGTCTAATAAGGCACGACACTTGAGTGTGCTCAGAACAAAAGAACTGTGTTTCCTCCACACATGGACCATATCTAGTTCAACTCTGCTTCTGAAACTGATACAAACCACAGGTCCTCTAACATCCAATGCTTTTCAGTTCAGAGTGAGAAACGTGAGAGCTACATGACCGATGTAGCTTCAGTTGAGCTGAAAAGAGACTGTGTTTACCTGAAACGAAATCCTGCTTGTCAAAAGACACAGAGCCTGGCATTTAACTCCGTTTCTGAAGGGAAACACACAGCACAGTTCTCATGCATGAAACACACTCTGCTTTAGAGCAAGAAGCACGCTCTTGCTTTCTAGGGTCTCTAATAAGGCGGGAAACGTGTGAGTGCTCAGAACAAAAGAACTGTGTTTCCTACACACACGGACCATATCTAGTTCAACTCTGCTTCTGAAACTGATACAAACCACAGGCCCTCTGACATCCAATGCGTTTCAGTTAGGAGCGAGAAACGTGTGAGCTTCGTGTACAATATAGCTTCGTTTGAGCTGAAAAGTGACTGCGTTTACCTGAAACGAAGTCTCGCTTGTAGGAAGACACAGAGCCTGGCATTTAACTCCGTTTCTGAAGGGAAACACACAGCACACTTCTCATCCATGAAACACACTCTGCTTTAGAGCAAGAAGCACGCTCTTGCTTTCTAGAGTCTCTAATAAGGCGGGAAACGTGAGAGTGCTCAGAACAAAAGAACTGTGTTTCCTACACACACGGACCATATCTAGTTCAACTCTGCTTCTGAAACTGATACAAACCACAGGCCCTCTAACATCCAATGCGTTTCAGTTAAGAGCGAGAAACGTGTGAGCTTCGTGTACAATATAGCTTCGTTTGAGCAGAAAAGTGACTGCGTTTACCTGAAACGAAGTCTCGCTTGTAGGAAGACACAGAGCCTGGCATTTAACTCCGTTTCTGAAGGGAAACACACAGCACACTTCTCATCCATGAAACACACTCTGCATTAGAGCAAGAAGCACGCCCTTATTTTGTAGAGTGTCTAATAATGTGGGATACATGAGTGTGTTAAGAACAAAAGAACTGTGTTTCCTACACACATGGACCATATCTAGTTCAACACTATTTCTGAAACTGATACAAACCACAGGTCCTCTAACATCCAATGCTTTTCATTTAAGAGCGAGAAACGTGTGAGCTTCGTGAACGATGTAGCATCTTTTGAGCTGAAAAGTGACTGTGTTTACCTGAAACGAAGTCTTGCTTGTCGGAAGACACAGAGCCTGGCATTTAACTCCGTTTCTGATGGGAAACACACAGCAGAGTTCTCATCCATGAAACACACTCTGCTTTGGAGCAAGAATCACGGTCTTTTTTTCTAGAGTGTCTAATAAGGCAGGAAACGTGAGTAAGTTCAGAACAAAGAACTGTGTTTCCTACATACACGGACCATATCTAGTTCAACTCTGCTTCTGAAACTGATACAAACCACAGGTCCTCTAATATCCAATGCTTTTCAGTTAAGAGCTAGATACGTGTGAGCTTCGTGAGCGATGTACCTTCATTTGAGCTGAAAAGTGACTGCCTTTCCTGAAAAGAAATCTTGATTGTCTGAAGACACAGAGCCTGGCATTTAACTCCGTTTCTGAAGGGAAACACACAGCACAGTTCTCGTCCATGAAACACACTCTGCTCTAGAGCAAGAAGCACGCTCTTGCTTTCGAGAGTCTCTAATAGGGTGGGAGACGTGAGTGTGTTCAGAACAAAATAACTGTGTTTCCTACACAAACAGACCATATGTAGTTCAACTCTGATTCTGAAACTGATACAAACCACAGGTCCTCTAACATCCAACGGTTTTCAGGAAAGACCGAGAAACGTGTGAGCTTCGTGAATGATGTAGCATCTTTTGAGCTGAAAAGTGACTGTGTTTACCTGAAACGAAGTCTTGCTTGTCTGAAGACACAGAGCCTGGCATTTAACTACGTTTCTGAAGGGAAACACACAGCACAGTTCTCATGCATGAAACACACTCTGCTATAGAGCAAGAAGCACACTCTTGATTTCTAGAGTCACTAAAACAGAGGGAAACCTGATTGTGCTCAGAACAAAAGAAGTGTGTTACCTACACACACACACCATATCTAGTTCTACTCTGCTTCTGAAACTGATACAAACCACAGGTCCTCTAACATCCAATGCTATTCAGTTAGAACGAGAAACATGTGAGCTTCGTCAAGGATATAGCTTCTGTTGAGCTGAAAAGTGACTGCATTTACCTGAAACGCCGACTTGCTTGAAGGAAGACACAGAGCATGGCATTTAACACCGTTTCTGAAGGGAAACACACAGCACAGATCTCATCCATGAAACACACAGTGCTTTAGAGCAAGAAGCATGCCCTTATTTTCTAGAGTGTCTAATAATGTGGGAAACATGAGTGTGTTAAAAACAAAAGAACTGTGTTTCCTACACACACGGACCATATCTAGTTCAACTCTGCTTCTGAAACTGATACAAACCACAGATCCTCTAACATCCAATGCCTTTCAGTTAAGAGCAAGAAACGTGTGAGCTTCGTGAACGATGTATCTTCTTTTCAGCTGAAAAGTGACTGCATTTACCTGAAACGAAGTCTTGAGGGTCGGAAGACACAGAGCCTGGCATTTAACTCCGTTTCTGAAGGGAAACACACAGCACAGTTCTCATCCATGAAACACACTCTGCTATAGAGCAAGAAGCACGCTCCTGCTTTGTAGAGTGTCTAATAAGGCGGGAAACCTGAGTGTGTTCAGAAGAAAAGAACTGTGTTTCCGACACACACTGACCATATCTAGTTCAACTCTCCTTCTGAAACTGATACAAACCACAGGTCCTCTAACATCCAATGCCTTTCAGTTAAGAGCAAGAAAAGTGTGAGCTTCCGCAACGATGTAGCTTCGTTTGAGCTGAAAAGTGACTGTGTTTACCTGAAACCAAGACTTGCTTGTAGGAAGACAAATAGCCTGACATTTACATCCGTTTCCGAAGGGATTCACACAGCACAGGTCTCATCCATGAAACACACTCTGCTTTAGAGCAAGAAGCACGCTCTTGCTTTCTAGAGTCTGTAATACAGAGGAAACGTTAGTGTGTTCAGAACAAAATAACTGTGTTTCCTACACACACAGACCATATGTAGTTCAAGTCTGATTCTGAAACTGATACAAACCACAGGTCCTCTAACATCCAACGGTTTTCAGGAAAGACCGAGAAACGTGTGAGCTTCGTGAATGATGTAGCATCTTTTGAGCTGAAAAGTGACTGTGTTTACCTGAAATGAAGTCTTGCTTGTCTGAAGAAACAGAGCCTGGCATTTAACTAGGTTTCTGAGGGAAACACACAGCACAGTTCTCATGCATGAAACACACTCTGCTATAGAGCAAGAAGCACACTCTTGATTTCTAGAGTCCCTAAACAGAGGGAAACCTGAGTGTGCTCAGAACAAAAGAAGTGTGTTACCTACACACACACACCATATCTAGTTCTACTCTGCTTCTGAAACTGATACAAACCACAGGCCCTCTAACATCCAATGCGTTTCAGTTAAGAGCGAGAAACGTGTGAGCTTCGTGTACAATATAGCTTCGTTTGAGCTGAAAAGTGACTGCGTTTACCTGAAACGAAGTCTCACTTGTAGGAAGACACAGAGCCTGGCATTTAACTCCGTTTCTGAAGGGAAACACTCAGCACACTTCTCACCCATGAAACACACTCTGCTTTAGAGCAAGAAGCACGCTCTTGCTTTCTAGAGTCTCTAATAAGGCGGGAAACGTGAGAGTGCTCAGAACAAAAGAACTGTGTTTCCTACACACACGGACCATATCGAGTTCAACTCTGCTTCTGAAACTGATACAAACCACAGGCCCTCTAACATCCAATGCGTTTCAGTTAAGAGCGAGAAACGTGTGAGCTTCGTGTACAATATAGCTTCGTTTGAGCTGAAAAGGGACTGCGTTTACCTGAAACGAAGTCTCGCTTGTAGGAAGACACAGAGCCTGGCATTTAACTCCGTTTCTGAAGGGAAACACACAGCACACTTCTTGTCCATGAAACACACTCTGCTTTAGAGCAAGAAGCACGCTCTTGCTTTCTACAGTCTCTAATAAGGCCGGAAACGTGAGAGTGCTCAGAACAAAAGAACTGTGTTTCCTACACACACGGACCATATCTAGTTCAACTCTGCTTCTGAAACTGATACAAACCACAGGCCCTCTAACATCCAATGCGTTTCAGTTAAGAGCGAGAAACGTATGAGCTTCGTGTACAATATAGCTTCGTTTGAGCTGAAAAGTGACTGCGTTTACCTGAAACGAAGTCTCACTTGTAGGAAGACACAGAGCCTGGCATTTAACTCCGTTTCTGAAGGGAAACACACAGCACACTTCTCATCCATGAAACACACTCTGCTTTAGAGCAAGAAGCACGCTCTTGCTTTCTAGAGTCTCTAATAAGGCGGGAAACGTGAGAGTGCTCAGAACAAAAGAACTGTGTTTCCTACACACACGGACCATATCGAGTTCAACTCTGCTTCTGAAACTGATACAAACCACAGGCCCTCTAACATCCAATGCGTTTCAGTTAAGAGCGAGAAACGTGTGAGCTTCGTGTACAATATAGCTTCGTTTGAGCTGAAAAGTGACTGCGTTTACCTGAAACGAAGTCTCGCTTGTAGGAAGACACAGAGCCTGGCATTTAACTCCGTTTCTGAAGGGAAACACACAGCACACTTCTCGTCCATGAAACACACTCTGCTTTAGAGCAAGAAGCACGCTCTTGCTTTCTAGAGTCTCTAATAAGGCGGGAAACGTGAGAGTGCTCAGAACAAAAGAACTGTGTTTCCTACACACACGGACCATATCTAGTTCAACTCTGCTTCTGAAACTGATACAAACCACAGGCCCTCTAACATCCAATGCGTTTCAGTTAAGAGCGAGAAACGTGTGAGCTTCGTGTACAATATAGCTTCGTTTGAGCTGAAAAGTGACTGCGTTTACCTGAAACGAAGTCTCGCTTGTAGGAAGACACAGAGCCTGGCATTTAACTCCGTTTCTGAAGGGAAACACAAAGCACACTTCTCATCCATGAAACACACTCTGCTTTACAGCAAGAAGCACGCTCTTGCTTTCTAGAGTCTCTAATAAGGCGGGAAACGTGAGAGTGCTCAGAACAAAAGAACTGTGTTTCCTACACACACGGACAATATCTAGTCCAACTCTGCTTCTGAAACTGATACAAACCACAGGCCCTCTAACATCCAATGCGTTTCAGTTAAGAGCGAGAAACGTGTGAGCTTCGTGTACAATATAGCTTCGTTTGAGCTGAAAAGTGACTGCGTTTACCTGAAACGAAGTCTCGCTTGTAGGAAGACACAGAGCCTGGCATTTAACTCCGTTTCTGAAGGGAAACACACAGCACAGTTCTCGTCCATGAAACACACTCTGCTCTAGAGCAAGAAGCACGCTCTTGCTTTCGAGAGTCTCTAATAAGGTGGGAAACGTGAGTGTGTCCAGAACAAAATAACTGTGTTTCCTACACACACAGACCATATGTAGTTCAACTCTGATTCTGAAACTGATACAAACCACAGGTCCTCTAACATCCAACAGTTTTCAGGAAAGACCGAGAAACATGTGAGCTTCGTGAATGATGTAGCAACTTTTGAGCAGAAAAGTGACTGTGTTTACCTGAAACGAAGTCTTGCTTGTCTGAAGACACAGAGCCTGGCATTTAACTCCATTTCTGAAGGGAAACACACAGCACAGTTCTCATGCATGAAACACACTCTGCTATAGAGCAAGAAGCACACTCTTGATTTCTAGAGTCCCTAAACAGAGGGAAACCTGAGTGTGCTCAGAACAAAAGAAGTGTGTTACCTACACACACACACCATATCTAGTTCTACTCTGCTTCTGAAACTGATACAAACCACAGGTCCTCTAACATCCAATGCAATTCAGTTAGAACGAGAAACATGTGAGCTTCGTGAATGATATAGCTTCTATTGAGCTGAAAAGTGACTGCCTTTACCTGAAACGGAGTCTTGCTTGTCTGAAGACACAGGGCCTGGCATTTAACTCCATTTCTGAAGGGAAACACACAGCACAGTTCTCATCCATGAAACACACTCTGCTTTAGAGCAAGAAGCACGCTCTTGCTTTCGAGAGTCTCTAATAAGGTGGGAAACGTGAGTGTGTTCAGAACAAAATAACTGTGTTTCCTACACACACAGACCATATGTAGTTCAACTCTGCTTCTGAAACTGATACAAACCACAGGTCCTCTAACATCCAATGCTTTTCCGTTAAGAGCTGGAAACGTGTGAGCTTCCTGAATGATGTAGCTTCTTTTGAGCTGAAAAGTGACTGCGTTTACCTGAAACGAAGTCTTGCTGGTAGGAAGACACAGAGCCTGGCATTTAACTCCATTTCTGAAGAGAAAAATAACAGCACAGTTCTCATGCATGAAACACACTCTGCATTAGAGCAAGAAGCACGCCCATATTTTCTAGAGTGTCTAATAATGTGGGAAACATGAGTGTGAAGAACAAAAGAACTGTGTTTCCTACACACACGGACCATATCTAGTTCAACGCTGCTTCTGAAACTGATACAAACCACAGGTCCTCTAAAATCCAACAGTTTTCAGTAAAGAGTGAGAAACGTGTGAGCTTCGTGAATGATGTAGCATCTTTTGAGCTGAAAAGTGACTGTGTTTACCTGAAACGAAGTCTTGCTTGTCTGAAGACACAGAGCCTGGCATTTAACTCCGTTTCTGAAGGAAAACACACAGCACAGTTCTCATGCATGAAACACACTCTGCTATAGAGCAAGAAGCACACTCTTGATTTCTAGAGTCACTAAAACAGAGGGAAACCTGATTGTGCTCAGAACAAAAGAAGTGTGTTACCTACACACACACACCATATCTAGTTCTACTCTGCTTCTGAAACTGGTACAAACCACAGGTCCTCTAACATCCAATGCTATTCAGTTAGAACGAGAAACATGTGAGCTTCGTCAAGGATATAGCTTCTGTTGAGCTGAAAAGTGACTGCATTTACCTGAAAGGACGACTTGCTTGAAGGAAGACACAGAGCATGGCATTTAACACCGTTTCTGAAGGGAAACACACAGCACAGATCTAATCCATGAAACACACAGTGCTTTAGAGCAAGAAGCACGCCCTTATTTTCAAGAGTGTCTAATAATGTGGGAAACATGAGTGTGTTAAGAACAAAAGAACTGTGTTTCCTACACACACGGACCATATCTAGTTCAACTCTGCTTCTGAAACTGATACAAACCACAGATCCTCTAATATCCAATGCCTTTCAGTTAAGAGCAAGAAACGTGTGAGCTTCGTGAACGATGTATCTTCTTTTCAATGAAAAGTGACTGCATTTACCTGAAACGAAGTCTTGAGGGTCGGAAGACACAGAGCCTGGCATTTAACTCCGTTTCTGAAGGGAAACACACAGCACAGTTCTCATCCATGAAACACACTCTGCTTTAGAGCAAGAAGCACGCTCCTGCTTTGTAGAGTGTCTAATAAGGCGGGAAACCTGAGTGTGTTCAGAACAAAAGAACTGTGTTTCCGACACACACTGACCATATCTAGTTCAACTCTCCTTCTGAAACTGATACAAACCACAGGTCCTCTAACATCCAATGCCTTTCAGTTAAGAGCAAGAAACGTGTGAGCTTCCGCAACGATGTAGCTTCGTTTGAGCTGAAAAGTGACTGTGTTTACCTGAAACCAAGACTTGCTTGTAGGAAGACAAATAGCCTGACATTTACCTCCGTTTCCGAAGGGATTCACACAGCACAGGTCTCATCCATGAAACACACTCTGCTTTAGAGCAAGAAGCACGCTCTTGCTTTCTAGAGTCTGTAATACAGAGGAAACGTGAGTGTGCTCAGAACAAATGAACTGTGTTTCCTACACACAGGGACCATATCTAGTTCAACTCTGCTTCTGAAACTGATACAATCCACAGGTCCTCTAACATCCAACGGTTTTCAGTTAAGAGTGAGACACGTGTGAGCTTCGTGAACGATGTAGCTTCTTTTGAGCGGAAAATTGACTGCCTTTACCTGAAACGAAGTCTTGCTTGTCTGAAGACACAGAGCCTGGCATTTAACTCCGTTTCTGAAGGGAAACACACAGCAGAGTTCTCATCCATGAAACACACTCTGCTATAGAGCAAGAAGCACACTCGTGATTTCTAGATTCACTAAAACAGAGGGAAAAGTGAGTGTGCTCAGAACAAAAGAAGTGTGTTTCCTACACACACGCACCATATCTAATTCTACTCTGCTTCTGAAACTGATACAAACCTCCGGTCCTCTAACATCCAGAGCCTTTCAGTTAAAAGCAAGAAACGTGAGATCTTCCGCAACGATGTAGGTTCGTTTGAGCTGAAAGGGGACTGTGTTTACCTGAAATGAAGTCTTGCCTGTAGGAAGACAAAGAGCCTGACATTTAACTCCGTTTCTGAAGGGAAACACACAGCACACTTCTCATCCATGAAACACACTCTGCTTTAGAGCAAGAAGCACGCTCTTGCTTTCTAGAGTCTCTAATAAGGCGGGAAACGTGAGAGTGCTCAGAACAAAAGAACTGTGTTTCCTACACACACGGACCATATCAGGTTCAACTCTGCTTCTGAAACTGATACAAACCACAGGCCCTCTAACATCCAATGCGTTTCAGTTAAGAGCGAGAAACGTGTGAGCTTCGTGTACAATATAGCTTCGTTTGAGCTGAAAAGTGACTGCGTTTACCTGAAACGAAGTCTCGCTTGTAGGAAGACACAGAGCCTGGCATTTAACTCCGTTTCTGAAGGGAAACACACAGCACACTTCTCGTCCATGAAACACACTCTGCTTTAGAGCAAGAAGCACGCTCTTGCTTTCTAGAGTCTCTAATAAGGCGGGAAACGTGAGAGTGCTCAGAACAAAAGAACTGTGTTTCCTACACACACGGACCATATCTAGTTCAACTCTGCTTCTGAAACTGATACAAACCACAGGCCCTCTAACATCCAATGCGTTTCAGTTAAGAGCGAGAAACGTGTGAGCTTCGTGTACAATATAGCTTCGTTTGAGCTGAAAAGTGACTGCGTTTACCTGAAACGAAGTCTCGCTTGTAGGAAGACACAGAGCCTGGCATTTAACTCCGTTTCTGAAGGGAAACACAAAGCACACTTCTCATCCATGAAACACACTCTGCTTTACAGCAAGAAGCACGCTCTTGCTTTCTAGAGTCTCTAATAAGGCGGGAAACGTGAGAGTGCTCAGAACAAAAGAACTGTGTTTCCTACACACACGGACAATATCTAGTCCAACTCTGCTTCTGAAACTGATACAAACCACAGGCCCTCTAACATCCAATGCGTTTCAGTTAAGAGCGAGAAACGTGTGAGCTTCGTGTACAATATAGCTTCGTTTGAGCTGAAAAGTGACTGCGTTTACCTGAAACGAAGTCTCGCTTGTAGGAAGACACAGAGCCTGGCATTTAACTCCGTTTCTGAAGGGAAACACACAGCACAGTTCTCGTCCATGAAACACACTCTGCTCTAGAGCAAGAAGCACGCTCTTGCTTTCGAGAGTCTCTAATAAGGTGGGAAACGTGAGTGTGTCCAGAACAAAATAACTGTGTTTCCTACACACACAGACCATATGTAGTTCAACTCTGATTCTGAAACTGATACAAACCACAGGTCCTCTAACATCCAACAGTTTTCAGGAAAGACCGAGAAACATGTGAGCTTCGTGAATGATGTAGCAACTTTTGAGCAGAAAAGTGACTGTGTTTACCTGAAACGAAGTCTCGCTTGTCTGAAGACACAGAGCCTGGCATTTAACTCCATTTCTGAAGGGAAACACACAGCACAGTTCTCATGCATGAAACACACTCTGCTATAGAGCAAGAAGCACACTCTTGATTTCTAGAGTCCCTAAACAGAGGGAAACCTGAGTGTGCTCAGAACAAAAGAAGTGTGTTACCTACACACACACACCATATCTAGTTCTACTCTGCTTCTGAAACTGATACAAACCACAGGTCCTCTAACATCCAATGCAATTCAGTTAGAACGAGAAACATGTGAGCTTCGTGAATGATATAGCTTCTATTGAGCTGAAAAGTGACTGCCTTTACCTGAAACGGAGTCTTGCTTGTCTGAAGACACAGGGCCTGGCATTTAACTCCATTTCTGAAGGGAAACACACAGCACAGTTCTCATCCATGAAACACACTCTGCTTTAGAGCAAGAAGCACGCTCTTGCTTTCGAGAGTCTCTAATAAGGTGGGAAACGTGAGTGTGTTCAGAACAAAATAACTGTGTTTCCTACACACACAGACCATATGTAGTTCAACTCTGCTTCTGAAACTGATACAAACCACAGGTCCTCTAACATCCAATGCTTTTCCGTTAAGAGCTGGAAACGTGTGAGCTTCCTGAATGATGTAGCTTCTTTTGAGCTGAAAAGTGACTGCGTTTACCTGAAACGAAGTCTTGCTGGTAGGAAGACACAGAGCCTGGCATTTAACTCCATTTCTGAAGAGAAAAATAACAGCACAGTTCTCATGCATGAAACACACTCTGCATTAGAGCAAGAAGCACGCCCATATTTTCTAGAGTGTCTAATAATGTGGGAAACATGAGTGTGAAGAACAAAAGAACTGTGTTTCCTACACACACGGACCATATCTAGTTCAACGCTGCTTCTGAAACTGATACAAACCACAGGTCCTCTAAAATCCAACAGTTTTCAGTAAAGAGTGAGAAACGTGTGAGCTTCGTGAATGATGTAGCATCTTTTGAGCTGAAAAGTGACTGTGTTTACCTGAAACGAAGTCTTGCTTGTCTGAAGACACAGAGCCTGGCATTTAACTCCGTTTCTGAAGGAAAACACACAGCACAGTTCTCATGCATGAAACACACTCTGCTATAGAGCAAGAAGCACACTCTTGATTTCTAGAGTCACTAAAACAGAGGGAAACCTGATTGTGCTCAGAACAAAAGAAGTGTGTTACCTACACACACACACCATATCTAGTTCTACTCTGCTTCTGAAACTGGTACAAACCACAGGTCCTCTAACATCCAATGCTATTCAGTTAGAACGAGAAACATGTGAGCTTCGTCAAGGATATAGCTTCTGTTGAGCTGAAAAGTGACTGCATTTACCTGAAACGACGACTTGCTTGAGGGAAGACACAGAGCATGGCATTTAACACCGTTTCTGAAGGGAAACACACAGCACAGATCTAATCCATGAAACACACAGTGCTTTAGAGCAAGAAGCACGCCCTTATTTTCAAGAGTGTCTAATAATGTGGGAAACATGAGTGTGTTAAGAACAAAAGAACTGTGTTTCCTACACACACGGACCATATCTAGTTCAACTCTGCTTCTGAAACTGATACAAACCACAGATCCTCTAATATCCAATGCCTTTCAGTTAAGAGCAAGAAACGTGTGAGCTTCGTGAACGATGTATCTTCTTTTCAATGAAAAGTGACTGCATTTACCTGAAACGAAGTCTTGAGGGTCGGAAGACACAGAGCCTGGCATTTAACTCCGTTTCTGAAGGGAAACACACAGCACAGTTCTCATCCATGAAACACACTCTGCTTTAGAGCAAGAAGCACGCTCCTGCTTTGTAGAGTGTCTAATAAGGCGGGAAACCTGAGTGTGTTCAGAACAAAAGAACTGTGTTTCCGACACACACTGACCATATCTAGTTCAACTCTCCTTCTGAAACTGATACAAACCACAGGTCCTCTAACATCCAATGCCTTTCAGTTAAGAGCAAGAAACGTGTGAGCTTCCGCAACGATGTAGCTTCGTTTGAGCTGAAAAGTGACTGTGTTTACCTGAAACCAAGACTTGCTTGTAGGAAGACAAATAGCCTGACATTTACCTCCGTTTCCGAAGGGATTCACACAGCACAGGTCTCATCCATGAAACACACTCTGCTTTAGAGCAAGAAGCACGCTCTTGCTTTCTAGAGTCTGTAATACAGAGGAAACGTGAGTGTGCTCAGAACAAATGAACTGTGTTTCCTACACACAGGGACCATATCTAGTTCAACTCTGCTTCTGAAACTGATACAATCCACAGGTCCTCTAACATCCAACGGTTTTCAGTTAAGAGTGAGACACGTGTGAGCTTCGTGAACGATGTAGCTTCTTTTGAGCGGAAAATTGACTGCCTTTACCTGAAACGAAGTCTTGCTTGTCTGAAGACACAGAGCCTGGCATTTAACTCCGTTTCTGAAGGGAAACACACAGCAGAGTTCTCATCCATGAAACACACTCTGCTATAGAGCAAGAAGCACACTCGTGATTTCTAGATTCACTAAAACAGAGGGAAAAGTGAGTGTGCTCAGAACAAAAGAAGTGTGTTTCCTACACACACGCACCATATCTAATTCTACTCTGCTTCTGAAACTGATACAAACCTCCGGTCCTCTAACATCCAGAGCCTTTCAGTTAAAAGCAAGAAACGTGAGATCTTCCGCAACGATGTAGGTTCGTTTGAGCTGAAAAGGGACTGTGTTTACCTGAAACGAAGTCTCACTTGTAGGAAGACACAGAGCCTGGCATTTAACTCCGTTTCTGAAGGGAAACACACAGCACACTTCTCATCCATGAAACACACTCTGCTTTAGAGCAAGAAGCACGCTCTTGCTTTCTAGAGTCTCTAATAAGGCGGGAAACGTGAGAGTGCTCAGAACAAAAGAACTGTGTTTCCTACACACACGGACCAATCTAGTTCAACTCTGCTTCTGAAACTGATACAAACCACAGGCCCTCTAACATCCAATGCGTTTCAGTTAAGAGCGAGAAAGGTGTGAGCTTCGTGTACAATATAGCTTCGTTTGAGCTGAAAAGTGACTGCGTTTACCTGAAACGAAGTCTCGCTTGTAGGAAGACACAGAGCCTGGCATTTAACTCCGTTTCTGAAGGGAAACACACAGCACACTTCTCATCCATGAAACACACTCTGCTTTAGAGCAAGAAGCACGCTCTTGCTTTCTAGAGTCTCTAATAAGGCGGGAAACGTGAGAGTGCTCAGAACAAAAGAACTGTGTTTCCTACACACACGGACCATATCTAGTTCAACTCTGCTTCTGAAACTGATACAAACCACAGGCCCTCTAACATCCAATGCGTTTCAGTTAAGAGCGAGAAACGTGTGAGCTTCGTGTACAATATAGCTTCGTTTGAGCTGAAAAGTGACTGTGTTTACCTGAAACGAAGTCTCGCTTGTAGGAAGACACAGAGCCTGGCATTTAACTCCGTTTCTGAAGGGAAACACACAGCACACTTCTCATCCATGAAACACACTCTGCTTTAGAGCAAGAAGCATGCTCTTGCTTTCTAGAGTCTCTAATAAGGCGGGAAACGTGAGAGTGCTCAGAACAAAAGAACTGTGTTTCCTACACACACGGACCATATCTAGTTCAACTCTGCTTCTGAAACTGATACAAACCACAGGCCCTCTAACATCCAATGCGTTTCAGTTAAGAGCGAGAAACGTGTGAGCTTCGTGTACAATATAGCTTCGTTTGAGCTGAAAAGTGACTGCGTTTACCTGAAACGAAGTCTCGCTTGTAGGAAGACACAGAGCCTGGCATTTAACTCCGTTTCTGAAGGGAAACACACAGCACACTTCTCATCCATGAAACACACTCTGCTTTAGAGCAAGAAGCACGCTCTTGCTTTCTAGAGTCTCTAATAAGGCGGGTAACGTGAGAGTGCTCAGAACAAAAGAACTGTGTTTCCTACACACACGGACCATATCTAGTTCAACTCTGCTTCTGAAACTGATACAAACCACAGGCCCTCTAACATCCAATGCTTTTCAGTTAAGACCGAGAAACGTGTGAGCTTCGTGTACAATATAGCTTCGTTTGAGCTGAAAAGTGACTGCGTTTACCTGAAACGAAGTCTCGCTTGTAGGAAGACACAGAGCCTGGCATTTAACTCCGTTTCTGAAGGGAAACACACAGCACACTTCTCATCCATGAAACACACTCTGCTTTAGAGCAAGAAGCACGCTCTTGCTTTCTAGGGTCTCTAATAAGGCGGGTAACGTGAGAGTGCTCAGAACAAAAGAACTGTGTTTCCTACACACACGGACCATATCTAGTTCAACTCTGCTTCTGAAACTGATACAAACCACAGGCCCTCTAACATCCAATGCGTTTCAGTTAAGAGCGAGAAACGTGTGAGCTTCGTGTACAATATAGCTTCGTTTGAGCTGAAAAGTGACTGCGTTTACCTGAAACGAAGTCTCGCTTGTAGGAAGACACAGAGCCTGGCATTTAACTCCGTTTCTGAAGGGAAACACACAGCAGAGTTCTCATCCATGAAACACACTCTGCTATAGAGCAAGAAGCACACTCGTGATTTCTAGATTCACTAAAACAGAGGGAAAACTGAGTGTGCTCAGAACAAAAGAAGTGTGTTTCCTACACACACGCACCATATCTAATTCTACTCTGCTTCTGAAACTGATACAAACCTCCGGTCCTCTAACATCCAGAGCCTTTCATTTAAAAGCAAGAAACGTGAGATCTTCCGCAACGATGTAGGTTCGTATGAGCTGAAAAGGGACTGTGTTTACCTGAAATGAAGTCTTGCCTGTAGGAAGACAAAGAGCCTGACATTTAACTCCGTTTCTGAAGGGAAACACACAGCACACTTCTCATCCATGAAACACACTCTGGTTTAGAGCAAGAAGCACGCTCTTGCTTTCTAGGGTCTCTAATAAGGCGGGAAACGTGAGAGTGCTCAGAACAAAAGAACTGTGTTTCCTACACACACGGACCATATCTAGTTCAACTCTGCTTCTGAAACTGATACAAACCACAGGCCCTCTAACATCCAATGCGTTTCAGTTAAGAGCGAGAAACGTGTGAGCTTCGTGTACAATATAGCTTCGTTTGAGCTGAAAAGTGACTGCGTTTACCTGAAACGAAGTCTCGCTTGTAGGAAGACACAGAGCCTGGCATTTAACTCCGTTTCTGAAGGGAAACACACAGCACACTTCTCATCCATGAAACACACTCTGCTTTAGAGCAAGAAGCACGCTCTTGCTTTCTAGAGTCTCTAATAAGGCGGGTAACGTGAGAGTGCTCAGAACAAAAGAACTGTGTTTCCTACACACACGGACCATATCTAGTACAACTCTGCTTCTGAAACTGATACAAACCACAGGCCCTCTAACATCCAATGCGTTTCAGTTAAGAGCGAGAAACGTGTGAGCTTCGTGTACAATATAGCTTCGTTTGAGCTGAAAAGTGACTGCGTTTACCTGAAACGAAGTCTCGCTTGTAGGAAGACACAGAGCCTGGCATTTAACTCCGTTTCTGAAGGGAAACACACAGCACACTTCTCACCCATGAAACACACTCTGCTTTAGAGCAAGAAGCACGCTCTTGCTTTCTAGAGTCTCTAATAAGGCGGGAAACGTGAGAGTGCTCAGAACAAAAGAACTGTGTTTCCTACACACACGGACCATATCTAGTTCAACTCTGCTTCTGAAACTGATACAAACCACAGGCCCTCTAACATCCAATGCGTTTCAGTTAAGAGCGAGAAACGTGTGAGCTTCGTGTACAATATAGCTTCGTTTGAGCTGAAAAGTGACTGCGTTTACCTGAAACGAAGTCTCGCTTGTAGGAAGACACAGAGCCTGGCATTTAACTCCGTTTCTGAAGGGAAACACACAGCACACTTCTCATCCATGAAACACACTCTGCTTTAGAGCAAGAAGCACGCTCTTGCTTTCTAGAGTCTCTAATAAGGCGGGTAACGTGAGAGTGCTCAGAACAAAAGAACTGTGTTTCCTACACACACGGACCATATCTAGTTCAACTCTGCTTCTGAAACTGATACAAACCACAGGCCCTCTAACATCCAATGCTTTTCAGTTAAGACCGAGAAACGTGTGAGCTTCGTGTACAATATAGCTTCGTTTGAGCTGAAAAGTGACTGCGTTTACCTGAAACGAAGTCTCGCTTGTAGGAAGACACAGAGCCTGGCATTTAACTCCGTTTCTGAAGGGAAACACACAGCACACTTCTCATCCATGAAACACACTCTGCTTTAGAGCAAGAAGCACGCTCTTGCTTTCTAGGGTCTCTAATAAGGCGGGTAACGTGAGAGTGCTCAGAACAAAAGAACTGTGTTTCCTACACACACGGACCATATCTAGTTCAACTCTGCTTCTGAAACTGATACAAACCACAGGCCCTCTAACATCCAATGCGTTTCAGTTAAGAGCGAGAAACGTGTGAGCTTCGTGTACAATATAGCTTCGTTTGAGCTGAAAAGTGACTGCGTTTACCTGAAACGAAGTCTCGCTTGTAGGAAGACACAGAGCCTGGCATTTAACTCCGTTTCTGAAGGGAAACACACAGCAGAGTTCTCATCCATGAAACACACTCTGCTATAGAGCAAGAAGCACACTCGTGATTTCTAGATTCACTAAAACAGAGGGAAAACTGAGTGTGCTCAGAACAAAAGAAGTGTGTTTCCTACACACACGCACCATATCTAATTCTACTCTGCTTCTGAAACTGATACAAACCTCCGGTCCTCTAACATCCAGAGCCTTTCATTTAAAAGCAAGAAACGTGAGATCTTCCGCAACGATGTAGGTTCGTATGAGCTGAAAAGGGACTGTGTTTACCTGAAATGAAGTCTTGCCTGTAGGAAGACAAAGAGCCTGACATTTAACTCCGTTTCTGAAGGGAAACACACAGCACACTTCTCATCCATGAAACACACTCTGGTTTAGAGCAAGAAGCACGCTCTTGCTTTCTAGGGTCTCTAATAAGGCGGGAAACGTGAGAGTGCTCAGAACAAAAGAACTGTGTTTCCTACACACACGGACCATATCTAGTTCAACTCTGCTTCTGAAACTGATACAAACCACAGGCCCTCTAACATCCAATGCGTTTCAGTTAAGAGCGAGAAACGTGTGAGCTTCGTGTACAATATAGCTTCGTTTGAGCTGAAAAGTGACTGCGTTTACCTGAAACGAAGTCTCGCTTGTAGGAAGACACAGAGCCTGGCATTTAAGTCCATTTCTGAAGGGAAACACACAGCACACTTCTCATCCATGAAACACACTCTGCTTTAGAGCAAGAAGCACGCTCTTGCTTTCTAGAGTCTCTAATAAGGCGGGTAACGTGAGAGTGCTCAGAACAAAAGAACTGTGTTTCCTACACACACGGACCATATCTAGTTCAACTCTGCTTCTGAAACTGATACAAACCACAGGCCCTCTAACATCCAATGCGTTTCAGTTAAGAGCGAGAAACGTGTGAGCTTCGTGTACAATATAGCTTCGTTTGAGCTGAAAAGTGACTGCGTTTACCTGAAACGAAGTCTCGCTTGTAGGAAGACACAGAGCCTGGCATTTAACTCCGTTTCTGAAGGGAAACACACAGCACACTTCTCACCCATGAAACACACTCTGCTTTAGAGCAAGAAGCACGCTCTTGCTTTCTAGAGTCTCTAATAAGGCGGGAAACGTGAGAGTGCTCAGAACAAAAGAACTGTGTTTCCTACACACACGGACCATATCTAGTTCAACTCTGCTTCTGAAACTGATACAAACCACAGGCCCTCTAACATCCAATGCGTTTCAGTTAAGAGCGAGAAACGTGTGAGCTTCGTGTACAATATAGCTTCGTTTGAGCTGAAAAGTGACTGCGTTTACCTGAAACGAAGTCTCGCTTGTAGGAAGACACAGAGCCTGGCATTTAACTCCGTTTCTGAAGGGAAACACACAGCACACTTCTCATCCATGAAACACACTCTGCTTTAGAGCAAGAAGCACGCTCTTGCTTTCTAGAGTCTCTACTAAGGCGGGAAACGTGAGAGTGCTCAGAACAAAAGAACTGTGTTTCCTACACACACGGACCATATCTAGTTCAACTCTGCTTCTGAAACTGATACAAACCACAGGCCCTCTAACATCCAATGCGTTTCAGTTAAGAGCGAGAAACGTGTGAGCTTCGTGTACAATATAGCTTCGTTTGAGCTGAAAAGTGACTGTGTTTACCTGAAACGAAGTCTCACTTGTAGATAGACACAGAGCCTGGCATTTAACTCCGTTTCTGAAGGGAAACACACAGCACACTTCTCATCCATGAAACACACTCTGCTTTAGAGCAAGAAGCACGCTCTTGCTTTCTAGAGTCTCTAATAAGGCGGGAAACGTGAGAGTGCTCAGAACAAAAGAACTGTGTTTCCTACACACACGGACCATATCTAGTTCAACTCTGCTTCTGAAACTGATACAAACCACAGGCCCTCTAACATCCAATGCGTTTCAGTTAAGAGCGAGAAACGTGTGAGCTTCGTGTACAATATAGCTTCGTTTGAGCTGAAAAGTGACTGCGTTTACCTGAAACGAAGTCTCGCTTGCAGGAAGACACAGAGCCTGGCATTTAACTCCGTTTCTGAAGGGAAACACACAGCACACTTCTCATCCATGAAACACACTCTGCTTTAGGCAAGAAGCACGCTCTTGCTTTCTAGAGTCTCTAATAAGGCGGGAAACGTGAGAGTGCTCAGAACAAAAGAACTGAGTTTCCTACACACACGGACCATATCTAGTTCAACTCTGCTTCTGAAACTGATACAAACCACAGGCCCTCTAACATCAAATGCTTTTCCGTTAAGAGCTGGAAACGTGTGAGCTTCCTGAATGATGTAGCTTCTTTTGAGCTGAAAAGTGACTGCGTTTATCTGAAACGAAGTCTTGCTGGTAGGAAGACATAGAGCCTGGCATTTAACTCCATTTCTGAAGAGAAAAAAAACAGCACAGTTCTCATCCATGAAACACACTCTGCATTAGAGCAAGAAGCACGCCCTTATTTTCTAGAGTGTCTAATAATGTGGGAAACATGAGTGTGAAGAACAAAAGAACTGTGTTTCCTACACACACGGACCATATCTAGTTCAACTCTGCTTTTGAATCTGATACAAACCACAGGTCCTCTAAAATCCAACAGTTTTCAGTAAAGAGCGAGAAACGTGTGAGCTTCGTGAATGATGTAGCATCTTTTGAGCTGAAAAGTGACTGTGCTTACCTGAAACGAAGTCTTGCTTGTCTGAAGACACAGAGCCTGGCATTTAACTCCGTTTCTGAAGGGAAACACACAGCACAGTTCTCATGCATGAAACACACTCTGGTATAGAGCAAGAAGCACACTCTTGATTTCTAGAGTCTGTAATACAGAGGAAACGTGAGTGTGCTCAGAACAAATGAACTGTGTTTCCTACACACAGGGACCATATCTAGTTCAACTCTGCTTCTGAAACTGATACAATCCACAGGTCCTCTAACATCCAACGGTTTTCAGTTAAGAGTGAGACACGTGTGAGCTTCGTGAACGATGTAGCTTCTTTTGAGCGGAAAATTGACTGCCTTTACCTGAAACGAAGTCTTGCTTGTCTGAAGACACAGAGCCTGGCATTTAACTCCGTTTCTGAAGGGAAACACACAGCAGAGTTCTCATCCATGAAACACACTCTGCTATAGAGCAAGAAGCACACTCGTGATTTCTAGATTCACTAAAACAGAGGGAAAACTGAGTGTGCTCAGAACAAAAGAAGTGTGTTTCCTACACACACGCACCATATCTAATTCTACTCTGCTTCTGAAACTGATACAAACCTCCGGTCCTCTAACATCCAGAGCCTTTCAGTTAAAAGCAAGAAACGTGAGATCTTCCGCAACGATGTAGGTTCGTATGAGCTGAAAAGGGACTGTGTTTACCTGAAATGAAGTCTTGCCTGTAGGAAGACAAAGAGCCTGACATTTAACTCCGTTTCTGAAGGGAAACACACAGCACACTTCTCATCCATGAAACACACTCTGCTTTAGAGCAAGAAGCACGCTCTTGCTTTCTAGGGTCTCTAATAAGGCGGGAAACGTGAGAGTGCTCAGAACAAAAGAACTGTGTTTCCTACACACACGGACCATATCTAGTTCAACTCTGCTTCTGAAACTGATACAAACCACAGGCCCTCTAACATCCAATGCGTTTCAGTTAAGAGCGAGAAACGTGTGAGCTTCGTGTACAATATAGCTTCGTTTGAGCTGAAAAGTGACTGCGTTTACCTGAAACGAAGTCTCGCTTGTAGGAAGACACAGAGCCTGGCATTTAAGACCATTTATGAAGGGAAACACACAGCACACTTCTCATCCATGAAACACACTCTGCTTTAGAGCAAGAAGCACGCTCTTGCTTTCTAGAGTCTCTAATAAGGCGGGTAACGTGAGAGTGCTCAGAACAAAAGAACTGTGTTTCCTACACACACGGACCATATCTAGTTCAACTCTGCTTCTGAAACTGATACAAACCACAGGCCCTCTAACATCCAATGCGTTTCAGTTAAGAGCGAGAAACGTGTGAGCTTCGTGTACAATATAGCTTCGTTTGAGCTGAAAAGTGACTGCGTTTACCTGAAACGAAGTCTCGCTTGTAGGAAGACACAGAGCCTGGCATTTAACTCCGTTTCTGAAGGGAAACACACAGCACACTTCTCACCCATGAAACACACTCTGCTTTAGAGCAAGAAGCACGCTCTTGCTTTCTAGAGTCTCTAATAAGGCGGGAAACGTGAGAGTGCTCAGAACAAAAGAACTGTGTTTCCTACACACACGGACCATATCTAGTTCAACTCTGCTTCTGAAACTGATACAAACCACAGGCCCTTTAACATCCAATGCGTTTCAGTTAAGAGCGAGAAACGTGTGAGCTTCGTGTACAATATAGCTTCGTTTGAGCTGAAAAGTGACTGTGTTTACCTGAAACGAAGTCTCGCTTGTAGGAAGACACAGAGCCTGGCATTTAACTCCGTTTCTGAAGGGAAACACACAGCACACTTCTCACCCATGAAACACACTCTGCTTTAGAGCAAGAAGCACGCTCTTGCTTTCTAGAGTCTCTAATAAGGCGGGAAACGTGAGAGTGCTCAGAACAAAAGAACTGTGTTTCCTACACACACGGACCATATCTAGTTCAACTCTGCTTCTGAAACTGATACAAACCACAGGCCCTCTAACATCCAATGCGTTTCAGTTAAGAGCGAGAAACGTGTGAGCTTCGTGTACAATATAGCTTCGTTTGAGCTGAAAAGTGACTGTGTTTACCTGAAACGAAGTCTCGCTTGTAGGAAGACACAGAGCCTGGCATTTAACTCCGTTTCTGAAGGGAAACACACAGCACACTTCTCATCCATGAAACACACTCTGCTTTAGAGCAAGAAGCACGCTCTTGCTTTCTAGAGTCTCTACTAAGGCGGGAAACGTGAGAGTGCTCAGAACAAAAGAACTGTGTTTCCTACACACACGGACCATATCTAGTTCAACTCTGCTTCTGAAACTGATACAAACCACAGGCCCTCTAACATCCAATGCGTTTCAGTTAAGAGCGAGAAACGTGTGAGCTTCGTGTACAATATAGCTTCGTTTGAGCTGAAAAGTGACTGTGTTTACCTGAAACGAAGTCTCACTTGTAGATAGACACAGAGCCTGGCATTTAACTCCGTTTCTGAAGGGAAACACACAGCACACTTCTCATCCATGAAACACACTCTGCTTTAGAGCAAGAAGCACGCTCTTGCTTTCTAGAGTCTCTAATAAGGCGGGAAACGTGAGAGTGCTCAGAACAAAAGAACTGTGTTTCCTACACACACGGACCATATCTAGTTCAACTCTGCTTCTGAAACTGATACAAACCACAGGCCCTCTAACATCCAATGCGTTTCAGTTAAGAGCGAGAAACGTGTGAGCTTCGTGTACAATATAGCTTCGTTTGAGCTGAAAAGTGACTGCGTTTACCTGAAACGAAGTCTCGCTTGCAGGAAGACACAGAGCCTGGCATTTAACTCCGTTTCTGAAGGGAAACACACAGCACACTTCTCATCCATGAAACACACTCTGCTTTAGAGCAAGAAGCACGCTCTTGCTTTCTAGAGTCTCTAATAAGGCGGGAAACGTGAGAGTGCTCAGAACAAAAGAACTGAGTTTCCTACACACACGGACCATATCTAGTTCAACTCTGCTTCTGAAACTGATACAAACCACAGGCCCTCTAACATCAAATGCTTTTCCATTAAGAGCTGGAAACGTGTGAGCTTCCTGAATGATGTAGCTTCTTTTGAGCTGAAAAGTGACTGCGTTTATCTGAAACGAAGTCTTGCTGGTAGGAAGACATAGAGCCTGGCATTTAACTCCATTTCTGAAGAGAAAAAAAACAGCACAGTTCTCATCCATGAAACACACTCTGCATTAGAGCAAGAAGCACGCCCTTATTTTCTAGAGTGTCTAATAATGTGGGAAACATGAGTGTGAAGAACAAAAGAACTGTGTTTCCTACACACACGGACCATATCTAGTTCAACTCTGCTTCTGAAACTGATACAAACCACAGGTCCTCTAAAATCCAACAGTTTTCAGTAAAGAGCGAGAAACGTGTGAGCTTCGTGAATGATGTAGCATCTTTTGAGCTGAAAAGTGACTGTGCTTACCTGAAACGAAGTCTTGCTTGTCTGATGACACAGAGCCTGGCATTTAACTCCGTTTCTGAAGGGAAACACACAGCACAGTTCTCATGCATGAAACACACTCTGGTATAGAGCAAGAAGCACACTCTTGATTTCTAGAGTCTGTAATACAGAGGAAACGTGAGTGTGCTCAGAACAAATGAACTGTGTTTCCTACACACAGGGACCATATCTAGTTCAACTCTGCTTCTGAAACTGATACAATCCACAGGTCCTCTAACATCCAACGGTTTTCAGTTAAGAGTGAGACACGTGTGAGCTTCGTGAACGATGTAGCTTCTTTTGAGCGGAAAATTGACTGCCTTTACCTGAAACGAAGTCTTGCTTGTCTGAAGACACAGAGCCTGGCATTTAACTCCGTTTCTGAAGGGAAACACACAGCAGAGTTCTCATCCATGAAACACACTCTGCTATAGAGCAAGAAGCACACTCGTGATTTCAAGATTCACTAAAACAGAGGGAAAACTGAGTGTGCTCAGAACAAAAGAAGTGTGTTTCCTACACACACGCACCATATCTAATTCTACTCTGCTTCTGAAACTGATACAAACCTCCGGTCCTCTAACATCCAGAGCCTTTCAGTTAAAAGCAAGAAACGTGAGATCTTCCGCAACGATGTAGGTTCGTATGAGCTGAAAAGGGACTGTGTTTACCTGAAATGAAGTCTTGCCTGTAGGAAGACAAAGAGCCTGACATTTAACTCCGTTTCTGAAGGGAAACACACAGCACACTTCTCATCCATGAAACACACTCTGCTTTAGAGCAAGAAGCACGCTCTTGCTTTCTAGGGTCTCTAATAAGGCGGGAAACGTGAGAGTGCTCAGAACAAAAGAACTGTGTTTCCTACACACACGGACCATATCTAGTTCAACTCTGCTTCTGAAACTGATACAAACCACAGGCCCTCTAACATCCAATGCGTTTCAGTTAAGAGCGAGAAACGTGTGAGCTTCGTGTACAATATAGCTTCGTTTGAGCTGAAAAGTGACTGCGTTTACCTGAAACGAAGTCTCGCTTGTAGGAAGACACAGAGCCTGGCATTTAACTCCGTTTCTGAAGGGAAACACACAGCACACTTCTCATTCATGAAACACACTCTGCTTTAGAGCAAGAAGCACGCTCTTGCTTTCCAGAGTCTCTAATAAGGCGGGAAACGTGAGAGTGCTCAGAACAAAAGAACTGTGTTTCCTACACACACGGACCATATCTAGTTCAACTCTGCTTCTGAAACTGATACAAACCACAGACCCTCTAACATCCAATGCGTTTCAGTTAAGAGCGAGAAACGTGTGAGCTTCGTGTACAATATAGCTTCGTTTGAGCTGAAAAGTGACTGCGTTTACCTGAAACGAAGTCTCGCTTGTAGGAAGACACAGAGCCTGGCATTTAACTCCGTTTCTGAAGGGAAACACACAGCACACTTCTCATCCATGAAACACACTCTGCTTTAGAGCAAGAAGCACGCTCTTGCTTTCCAGAGTCTCTCATAAGGCGGGAAACGTGAGAGTGCTCAGAACAAAAGAACTGTGTTTCCTACACACACGGACCATATCTAGTTCAACTCTGCTTCTGAAACTGATACAAACCACAGGCCCTCTAACATCCAATGCGTTTCAGTTAAGAGCGAGAAACGTGTGAGCTTCGTGTACAATATAGCTTCGTTTGAGCTGAAAAGTGACTGCGTTTACCTGAAACGAAGTCTCGCTTGTAGGAAGACACAGAGCCTGGCATTTAACTCCGTTTCTGAAGGGAAACACACAGCACACTTCTCATCCATGAAACACACTCTGCTTTAGAGCAAGAAGCACGCTCTTGCTTTCCAGGGTCTCTCATAAGGCGGGAAACGTGAGAGTGCTCAGAACAAAAGAACTGTGTTTCCTACACACACGGGCCATATCTAGTTCAACTCTGCTTCTGAAACTGATACAAACCACAGGCCCTCTAACATCCAATGCGTTTCAGTTAAGAGCGAGAAACGTGTGAGCTTCGTGTACAATATAGCTTCGTTTGAGCTGAAAAGTGACTGCGTTTACCTGAAACGAAGTCTCGCTTGTAGGAAGACACAGAGCCTGGCATTTAACTCCGTTTCTGAAGGGAAACACACAGCACACTTCTCATCCATGAAACACACTCTGCTTTAGAGCAAGAAGCACGCTCTTGCTTTCCAGAGTCTCTCATAAGGCGGGAAACGTGAGAGTGCTCAGAACAAAAGAACTGTGTTTCCTACACACACGGACCATATCTAGTTCAACTCTGCTTCTGAAACTGATACAAACCACAGGCCCGCTAACATCCAATGCGTTTCAGTTAAGAGCGAGAAACGTGTGAGCTTCGTGTACAATATAGCTTCGTTTGAGCTGAAAAGTGACTGCGTTTACCTGAAACGAAGTCTCGCTTGTAGGAAGACACAGAGCCTGGCATTTAACTCCGTTTCTGAAGGGAAACACACAGCACACTTCTCATCCATGAAACACACTCTGCTTTAGAGCAAGAAGCACGCTCTTGCTTTCCAGAGTCTCTCATAAGGCGGGAAACGTGAGAGTGCTCAGAACAAAAGAACTGTGTTTCCTACACACACGGACCATATCTAGTTCAACTCTGCTTCTGAAACTGATACAAACCACAGGCCCTCTAACATCCAATGCGTTTCAGTTAAGAGCGAGAAACGTGTGAGCTTCGTGTACAATATAGCTTCGTTTGAGCTGAAAAGTGACTGCGTTTACCTGAAACGAAGTCTCCCTTGTAGGAAGACACAGAGCCTGGCATTTAACTCCGTTTCTTGCCGCGGACTGGATCTCAGCTAGACCACCAGACCGAGGGAAAACAGGGTGAAGGTACTCAGGATAAGTGGGATTCGGCGAATGACAGACAGCCACAGACACGAGAGTATGTTGTGAAGCTGCTGCAATTTTACTCAGACCAAGCAGTGAATTTTATACAGTTACTTGGGGAAACACGGCAATCGGCCAGTAGGGTGACAAACATAGAATCAACAATGTAGTTACACACTTTTCTCAGAATGATTAACAGATCTCATGAGTATAGCCTTTACTTTTTCTTTTGTGGTTCCTCATCCGGACAGAGAACATTACGGCCCTAGCTGTAGTTCTCCTTCTACACCTTTGTTCTGCATCAAAATTAAACCCTTTTCATCATTGTTCTAACCATGGTTTCATTTGTGTGAAAATATTTTAACCTTTACCTGTGGGTGAGAAGGCACCAGGGGGGTCGGTACCTAGCTAATCTTTCCATGAACTGTAACTTATGCCATTCTGTTTTCATACCATTATGATTTACACATCAGTTCCCATGTACGTCATAAGCTCCCGTAAAAGGTAATGGCTCTAAATAATTATTGTATCTAAGATTAAAGTTAGGGGGTTGCCACCATCGACCCTTGATGAGCAACTTTATTTGTCCCTGAATAATTCTTGTAGGAATGGCTAATACCTGTAACTGCTTCCTCGCAGCTGCTGTCAGCTGCGCGTATGAATTGCCTATGAGTGCCTGTACCTTTAATTTCATTCTCTCTTCGCTAGAGTCTTTGTCCTTCTGAATCATAAGTTCTTTCTGTTCTACATCATTCATGAATTCCTCCAAACTTTAGGGACCCTCTTGAACTGTTGGCCTAAAAGCTTGAATCATAGGTGGGGGTATTGAAGCCACTTTTGAGGAATCATTACTCTCTTTATGGGGCACATCAGGAACATTAAGAGTTAACTTCTTGGAATTAATACACAAGGAAACAACAATAATTACAGCTGCAAAGAGAAGAAGGCAGAGTGCCAGCCAGCATCTGCAAGCAGATCTGCGTGGTTCCGTGTAGCCTGGCACCTTGATTTGGGCAAATTGATGAGGGGTCGCCGGGGGCATAGACCCGAGGGCCACGAGCCCCCCTTTCCCACGTAACTACCTTATCCAAGGCATTTGTCACGCAGGCGACACCGTCATGGGCGTGGCAGTTTCTGAAGGGAAACACACAGCACACTTCTCATCCATGAAACACACTCTGCTTTAGAGCAAGAAGCACGCTCTTGCTTTCTAGGGTCTCTAATAAGGCGGGAAACGTGAGAGTGCTCAGAACAAAAGAACTGTGTTTCCTACACACACGGACCATATCTAGTTCAACTCTGCTTCTGAAACTGATACAAACCACAGGCCCTCTAACATCCAATGCGTTTCAGTTAAGAGCGAGAAACGTGTGAGCTTCGTGTACAATATAGCTTCGTTTGAGCTGAAAAGTGACTGCGTTTACCTGAAACGAAGTCTCGCTTGTAGGAAGACACAGAGCCTGGCATTTAACTCCGTTTCTGAAGGGAAACACACAGCACACTTCTCATCCATGAAACACACTCTGCTTTAGAGCAAGAAGCACGCTCTTGCTTTCCAGAGTCTCTCATAAGGCGGGAAACGTGAGAGTGCTCAGAACAAAAGAACTGTGTTTCCTACACACACGGACCATATCTAGTTCAACTCTGCTTCTGAAACTGATACAAACCACAGGCCCTCTAACATCCAATGCGTTTCAGTTAAGAGCGAGAAACGTGTGAGCTCCGTGTACAATATAGCTTCGTTTGAGCTGAAAAGTGACTGCGTTTACCTGAAACGAAGTCTCGCTTGTAGGAAGACACAGAGCCTGGCATTTAACTCCGTTTCTGAAGGGAAACACACAGCACACTTCTCATCCATGAAACACACTCTGCTTTAGAGCAAGAAGCACGCTCTTGCTTTCCAGAGTCTCTCATAAGGCGGGAAACGTGAGAGTGCTCAGAACAAAAGAACTGTGTTTCCTACACACACGGACCATATCTAGTGCAACTCTGCTTCTGAAACTGATACAAACCACAGGCCCTCTAACATCCAATGCGTTTCAGTTAAGAGCGAGAAACGTGTGAGCTTCGTGTACAATATAGCTTCGTTTGAGCTGAAAAGTGACTGCGTTTACCTGAAACGAAGTCTCGCTTGTAGGAAGACACAGAGCCTGGCATTTAACTCCGTTTCTGAAGGGAAACACACAGCACACTTCTCATTCATGAAACACACTCTGCTTTAGAGCAAGAAGCACGCTCTTGCTTTCCAGAGTCTCTCATAAGGCGGGAAACGTGAGAGTGCTCAGAACAAAAGAACTGTGTTTCCTACACACACGGACCATATCTAGTTCAACTCTGCTTCTGAAACTGATACAAACCACAGGCCCTCTAACATCCAATGCGTTTCAGTTAAGAGCGAGAAACGTGTGAGCTTCGTGTACAATATAGCTTCGTTTGAGCTGAAAAGTGACTGCGTTTACCTGAAACGAAGTCTCGCTTGTAGGAAGACACAGAGCCTGGCATTTAACTCCGTTTCTGAAGGGAAACACACAGCACACTTCTCATCCATGAAACACACTCTGCTTTAGAGCAAGAAGCACGCTCTTGCTTTCCAGAGTCTCTCATAAGGCGGGAAACTTGAGAGTGCTCAGAACAAAAGAACTGTGTTTCCTACACACACGGACCATATCTAGTTCAACTCTGCTTCTGAAACTGATACAAACCACAGGCCCTCTAACATCCAATGCGTTTCAGTTAAGAGCGAGAAACGTGTGAGCTTCGTGTACAATATAGCTTCGTTTGAGCTGAAAAGTGACTGCGTTTACCTGAAACGAAGTCTCGCTTGTAGGAAGACACAGAGCCTGGCATTTAACTCCGTTTCTGAAGGGAAACACACAGCACACTTCTCATCCATGAAACACACTCTGCTTTAGAGCAAGAAGCACGCTCTTGCTTTCCAGAGTCTCTCATAAGGCGGGAAACGTGAGAGTGCTCAGAACAAAAGAACTGTGTTTCCTACACACACGGGCCATATCTAGTTCAACTCTGCTTCTGAAACTGATACAAACCACAGGCCCTCTAACATCCAATGCGTTTCAGTTAAGAGCGAGAAACGTGTGAGCTCCGTGTACAATATAGCTTCGTTTGAGCTGAAAAGTGACTGCGTTTACCTGAAACGAAGTCTCGCTTGTAGGAAGACACAGAGCCTGGCATTTAACTCCGTTTCTGAAGGGAAACACACAGCACACTTCTCATCCATGAAACACACTCTGCTTTAGAGCAAGAAGCACGCTCTTGCTTTCCAGAGTCTCTCATAAGGCGGGAAACTTGAGAGTGCTCAGAACAAAAGAACTGTGTTTCCTACACACACGGACCATATCTAGTTCAACTCTGCTTCTGAAACTGATACAAACCACAGGCCCTCTAACATCCAATGCGTTTCAGTTAAGAGCGAGAAACGTGTGAGCTTCGTGTACAATATAGCTTCGTTTGAGCTGAAAAGTGACTGCGTTTACCTGAAACGAAGTCTCGCTTGTAGGAAGACACAGAGCCTGGCATTTAACTCCGTTTCTGAAGGGAAACACACAGCACACTTCTCATCCATGAAACACACTCTGCTTTAGAGCAAGAAGCACGCTCTTGCTTTCCAGAGTCTCTCATAAGGCGGGAAACGTGAGAGTGCTCAGAACAAAAGAACTGTGTTTCCTACACACACGGGCCATATCTAGTTCAACTCTGCTTCTGAAACTGATACAAACCACAGGCCCTCTAACATCCAATGCGTTTCAGTTAAGAGCGAGAAACGTGTGAGCTCCGTGTACAATATAGCTTCGTTTGAGCTGAAAAGTGACTGCGTTTACCTGAAACGAAGTCTCGCTTGTAGGAAGACACAGAGCCTGGCATTTAACTCCGTTTCTGAAGGGAAACACACAGCACACTTCTCATCCATGAAACACACTCTGCTTTAGAGCAAGAAGCACGCTCTTGCTTTCCAGAGTCTCTCATAAGGCGGGAAACGTGAGAGTGCTCAGAACAAAAGAACTGTGTTTCCTACACACACGGACCATATCTAGTTCAACTCTGCTTCTGAAACTGATACAAACCACAGGCCCTCTAACATCCAATGCGTTTCAGTTAAGAGCGAGAAACGTGTGAGCTCCGTGTACAATATAGCTTCGTTTGAGCTGAAAAGTCACTGCGTTTACCTGAAACGAAGTCTCGCTTGTAAGAAGACACAGAGCCTGGCATTTAACTCCGTTTCTGAAGGGAAACACACAGCACACTTCTCATCCATGAAACACACTCTGCTTTAGAGCAAGAAGCACGCTCTTGCTTTCTAGAGTCTCTAATAAGGCGGGAAACGTGAGAGTGCTCAGAACAAAAGAACTGTGTTTCCTACACACACGGACCATATCTAGTTCAACTCTGCTTCTGAAACTGATACAAACCACAGGCCCTCTAACATCCAATGCGTTTCAGTTAAGAGCGAGAAACGTGTGAGCTCCGTGTACATTATAGCTTCGTTTGAGCTGAAAAGTGACTGCGTTTACCTGAAACGAAGTCTCGCTTGTAGGAAGACACAGAGCCTGGCATTTAACTCCGTTTCTGAAGGGAAACACACAGCACACTTCTCATCCATGAAACACACTCTGCTTTAGAGCAAGAAGCACGCTCTTGCTTTCCAGAGTCTCTCATAAGGCGGGAAACGTGAGAGTGCTCAGAACAAAAGAACTGTGTTTCCTACACACACGGACCATATCTAGTTCAACTCTGCTTCTGAAACTGATACAAACCACAGGCCCGCTAACATCCAATGCGTTTCAGTTAAGAGCGAGAAACGTGTGAGCTTCGTGTACAATATAGCTTCGTTTGAGCTGAAAAGTGACTGCGTTTACCTGAAACGAAGTCTCGCTTGTAGGAAGACACAGAGCCTGGCATTTAACTCCGTTTCTGAAGGGAAACACACAGCACACTTCTCATCCATGAAACACACTCTGCTTTAGAGCAAGAAGCACGCTCTTGCTTTCCAGAGTCTCTCATAAGGCGGGAAACGTGAGAGTGCTCAGAACAAAAGAACTGTGTTTCCTACACACACGGACCATATCTAGTTCAACTCTGCTTCTGAAACTGATACAAACCACAGGCCCTCTAACATCCAATGCGTTTCAGTTAAGAGCGAGAAACGTGTGAGCTTCGTGTACAATATAGCTTCGTTTGAGCTGAAAAGTGACTGCGTTTACCTGAAACGAAGTCTCCCTTGTAGGAAGACACAGAGCCTGGCATTTAACTCCGTTTCTTGCCGCGGACTGGATCTCAGCTAGACCACCAGACCGAGGGAAAACAGGGTGAAGGTACTCAGGATAAGTGGGATTCGGCGAATGACAGACAGCCACAGACACGAGAGTATGTTGTGAAGCTGCTGCAATTTTACTCAGACCAAGCAGCGAATTTTATACAGTTACTTGGGGAAACACGGCAATCGGCCAGTAGGGTGACAAACATAGAATCAACAATGTAGTTACACACTTTTCTCAGAATGATTAACAGATCTCATGAGTATAGCCTTTACTTTTTCTTTTGTGGTTCCTCATCCGGACAGAGAACATTACGGCCCTAGCTGTAGTTCTCCTTCTACACCTTTGTTCTGCATCAAAATTAAACCCTTTTCATCATTGTTCTAACCATGGTTTCATTTGTGTGAAAATATTTTAACCTTTACCTGTGGGTGAGAAGGCACCAGGGGGGTCGGTACCTAGCTAATCTTTCCATGAACTGTAACTTATGCCATTCTGTTTTCATACCATTATGATTTACACATCAGTTCCCATGTACGTCATAAGCTCCCGTAAAAGGTAATGGCTCTAAATAATTATTGTATCTAAGATTAAAGTTAGGGGGTTGCCACCATCGACCCTTGATGAGCAACTTTATTTGTCCCTGAATAATTCTTGTAGGAATGGCTAATACCTGTAACTGCTTCCTCGCAGCTGCTGTCAGCTGCGCGTATGAATTGCCTATAAGTGCCTGTACCTTTACTTTCATTCTCTCTTCGCTAGAGTCTTTGTCCTTCTGAATCATAAGTTCTTTCTGTTCTAAATCATTCATGAATTCCTCCAAACTTTAGGGACCCTCTTGAACTGTTGGCCTAAAAGCTTGAATCATAGGTGGGGGTATTGAAGCCACTTTTGAGGAATCATTACTCTCTTTATGGGGCACATCAGGAACATTAAGAGTTAACTTCTTGGAATTAATACACAAGGAAACAACAATAATTACAGCTGCAAAGAGAAGAAGGCAGAGTGCCAGCCAGCATCTGCAAGCAGATCTGCGTGGTTCCGTGTAGCCTGGCACCTTGATTCGGGCAAATTGATGAGGGGTCGCCGGGGGCATAGACCCGAGGGCCACGAGCCCCCCTTTCCCACGTAACTACCTTATCCAAGGCATTTGTCACGCAGGCGACACCGTCATGGGCGTGGCAGTTTCTGAAGGGAAACACACAGCACACTTCTCATCCATGAAACACACTCTGCTTTAGAGCCAGAAGCACGCTCTTGCTTTCTAGGGTCTCTAATAAGGCGGGAAACGTGAGAGTGCTCAGAACAAAAGAACTGTGTTTCCTACACACACGGACCATATCTAGTTCAACTCTGCTTCTGAAACTGATACAAACCACAGGCCCTCTAACATCCAATGCGTTTCAGTTAAGAGCGAGAAACGTGTGAGCTTCGTGTACAATATAGCTTCGTTTGAGCTGAAAAGTGACTGCGTTTACCTGAAACGAAGTCTCGCTTGTAGGAAGACACAGAGCCTGGCATTTAACTCCGTTTCTGAAGGGAAACACACAGCACACTTCTCATCCATGAAACACACTCTGCTTTAGAGCAAGAAGCACGCTCTTGCTTTCCAGAGTCTCTCATAAGGCGGGAAACGTGAGAGTGCTCAGAACAAAAGAACTGTGTTTCCTACACACACGGACCATATCTAGTTCAACTCTGCTTCTGAAACTGATACAAACCACAGGCCCTCTAACATCCAATGCGTTTCAGTTAAGAGCGAGAAACGTGTGAGCTCCGTGTACAATATAGCTTCGTTTGAGCTGAAAAGTGACTGCGTTTACCTGAAACGAAGTCTCGCTTGTAAGAAGACACAGAGCCTGGCATTTAACTCCGTTTCTGAAGGGAAACACACAGCACACTTCTCATCCATGAAACACACTCTGCTTTAGAGCAAGAAGCACGCTCTTGCTTTCTAGAGTCTCTAATAAGGCGGGAAACGTGAGAGTGCTCAGAACAAAAGAACTGTGTTTCCTACACACACGGACCATATCTAGTGCAACTCTGCTTCTGAAACTGATACAAACCACAGGCCCTCTAACATCCAATGCGTTTCAGTTAAGAGCGAGAAACGTGTGAGCTTCGTGTACAATATAGCTTCGTTTGAGCTGAAAAGTGACTGCGTTTACCTGAAACGAAGTCTCGCTTGTAGGAAGACACAGAGCCTGGCATTTAACTCCGTTTCTGAAGGGAAACACACAGCACACTTCTCATCCATGAAACACACTCTGCTTTAGAGCAAGAAGCACGCTCTTGCTTTCCAGAGTCTCTCATAAGGCGGGAAACGTGAGAGTGCTCAGAACAAAAGAACTGTGTTTCCTACACACACGGACCATATCTAGTTCAACTCTGCTTCTGAAACTGATACAAACCACAGGCCCTCTAACATCCAATGCGTTTCATTTAAGAGCGAGAAACGTGTGAGCTTCGTGTACAATATAGCTTCGTTTGAGGTGAAAAGTGACTGCGTTTACCTGAAACGAAGTCTCGCTTGTAGGAAGACACAGAGTCTGGCATTTAACTCCGTTTCTGAAGGGAAACACACAGCACACTTCTCATCCATGAAACACACTCTGCTTTAGAGCAAGAAGCACGCTCTTGCTTTCCAGAGTCTCTCATAAGGCGGGAAACGTGAGAGTGCTCAGAACAAAAGAACTGTGTTTCCTACACACACGGACCATATCTAGTTCAACTCTGCTTCTGAAACTGATACAAACCACAGGCCCTCTAACATCCAATGCGTTTCAGTTAAGAGCGAGAAACGTGTGAGCTCCGTGTACAATATAGCTTCGTTTGAGCTGAAAAGTGACTGCGTTTACCTGAAACGAAGTCTCGCTTGTAGGAAGACACAGAGCCTGGCATTTAACTCCGTTTCTGAAGGGAAACACACAGCACACTTCTCATCCATGAAACACACTCTGCTTTAGAGCAAGAAGCACGCTCTTGCTTTCCAGAGTCTCTCATAAGGCGGGAAACGTGAGAGTGCTCAGAAAAAAAGAACTGTGTTTCCTACACACACGGACCATATCTAGTTCAACTCTGCTTCTGAAACTGATACAAACCACAGGCCCTCTAACATCCAATGCGTTTCAGTTAAGAGCGAGAAACGTGTGAGCTCCGTGTACAATATAGCTTCCTTTGAGCTGAAAAGTGACTGCGTTTACCTGAAACGAAGTCTCGCTTGTAGGAAGACACAGAGCCTGGCATTTAACTCCGTTTCTGAAGGGAAACACACAGCACACTTCTCATCCATGAAACACACTCTGCTTTAGAGCAAGAAGCACGCTCTTGCTTTCTAGAGTCTCTCATAAGGCGGGAAACGTGAGAGTGCTCAGAACAAAAGAACTGTGTTTCCTACACACACGGACCATATCTAGTTCAACTCTGCTTCTGAAACTGATACAAACCACAGGCCCTCTAACATCCAATGCGTTTCAGTTAAGAGCGAGAAACGTGTGAGCTCCGTGTACATTATAGCTTCGTTTGAGCTGAAAAGTGACTGCGTTTACCTGAAACGAAGTCTCGCTTGTAGGAAGACACAGAGCCTGGCATTTAACTCCGTTTCTGAAGGGAAACACACAGCACACTTCTCATTCATGAAACACACTCTGCTTTAGAGCAAGAAGCATGCTCTTTCTTTCCAGAGTCTCTAATAAGGCGGGAAACGTGAGAGTGCTCAGAACAAAAGAACTGTGTTTCCTACACACACGGACCATATCTAGTTCAACTCTGCTTCTGAAACTGATACAAACCACAGGCCCTCTAACATCCAATGCGTTTCAGTTAAGAGCGAGAAACGTGTGAGCTCCGTGTACATTATAGCTTCGTTTGAGCTGAAAAGTGACTGCGTTTACCTGAAACGAAGTCTCGCTTGTAGGAAGACACAGAGCCTGGCATTTAACTCCGTTTCTGAAGGGAAACACACAGCACACTTCTCATTCATGAAACACACTCTGCTTTAGAGCAAGAAGCACGCTCTTTCTTTCCAGAGTCTCTAATAAGGCGGGAAACGTGAGAGTGCTCAGAACAAAAGAACTGTGTTTCCTACACACACGGACCATATCTAGTTCAACTCTGCTTCTGAAACTGATACAAACCACAGGCCCTCTAACATCCAATGCGTTTCAGTTAAGAGCGAGAAACGTGTGAGCTCCGTGTACAATATAGCTTCGTTTGAGCTGAAAAGTGACTGCGTTTACCTGAAACGAAGTCTCGCTTGTAGGAAGACACAGAGCCTGGCATTTAACTCCGTTTCTGAAGGGAAACACACAGCACACTTCTCATCCATGAAACACACTCTGCTTTAGAGCAAGAAGCATGCTCTTGCTTTCCAGAGTCTCTCATAAGGCGGGAAACGTGAGAGTGCTCAGAACAAAGGAACTGTGTTTCCTACACACACGGACCATATCTAGTTCAACTCTGCTTCTGAAACTGATACAAACCACAGGCCCTCTAACATCCAATGCGTTTCAGTTAAGAGCGAGAAACGTGTGAGGTTCGTGTACAATATAGCTTCGTTTGAGCTGAAAAGTGACTGCGTTTACCTGAAACGATGTCTCGCTTGTAGGAAGACACAGAGCCTGGCATTTAACTCCGTTTCTGAAGGGAAACACACAGCACACTTCTCATCCATGAAACACACTCTGCTTTAGAGCAAGAAGCACGCTCTTGCTTTCCCGAGTCTCTCATAAGGCGGGAAACGTGAGAGTGCTCAGAACAAAAGAACTGTGTTTCCTACACACACGGACCATATCTAGTTCAACTCTGCTTCTGAAACTGATACAAACCACAGGCCCTCTAACATCCAATGCGTTTCAGTTAAGAGCGAGAAACGTGTGAGGTTCGTGTGCAATATAGCTTCGTTTGAGCTGAAAAGTGACTGCGTTTACCTGAAACGAAGTCTCGCTTGTAGGAAGACACAGAGCCTGGCATTTAACTCCGTTTCTGAAGGGAAACACACAGCACACTTCTCATCCATGAAACACACTCTGCTTTAGAGCAAGAAGCACGCTCTTGCTTTCCAGAGTCTCTCATAAGGCGGGAAACGTGAGAGTGCTCAGAACAAAAGAACTGTGTTTCCTACACACACGGACCATATCTAGTTCAACTCTGCTTCTGAAACTGATACAAACCACAGGCCCTCTAACATCCAATGCGTTTCAGTTAAGAGCGAGAAACGTGTGAGCTCCGTGTACAATATAGCTTCGTTTGAGCTGAAAAGTGACTGCGTTTACCTGAAACGAAGTCTCGCTTGTAGGAAGACACAGAGCCTGGCATTTAACTCCGTTTCTGAAGGGAAACACACAGCACACTTCTCATCCATGAAACACACTCTGCTTTAGAGCAAGAAGCACGCTCTTGCTTTCCAGGGTCTCTAATAAGGCGGGAAACGTGAGAGTGCTCAGAACAAAAGAACTGTGTTTCCTACACACACGGACCATATCTAGTTCAACTCTGCTTCTGAAACTGATACAAACCACAGGCCCTCTAACATCCAATGCGTTTCAGTTAAGAGCGAGAAACGTGTGAGCTTCGTGTACAATATAGCTTCGTTTGAGCTGAAAAGTGACTGCGTTTACCTGAAACGAAGTCTCGCTTGTAGGAAGACACAGAGCCTGGCATTTAACTCCGTTTCTGAAGGGAAACACACAGCACACTTCTCATCCATGAAACACACTCTGCTTTAGAGCAAGAAGCATGCTCTTGCTTTCCAGAGTCTCTCATAAGGCGGGAAACGTGAGAGTGCTCAGAACAAAAGAACTGTGTTTCCTACACACACGGACCATATCTAGTTCAACTCTGCTTCTGAAACTGATACAAACCACAGGCCCTCTAACATCCAATGCGTTTCAGTTAAGAGCGAGAAACGTGTGAGCTCCGTGTACAATATAGCTTCGTTTGAGCTGAAAAGTGACTGCGTTTACCTGAAACGAAGTCTCGCTTGTAGGAAGACACAGAGCCTGGCATTTAACTCCGTTTCTGAAGGGAAACACACAGCACACTTCTCATTCATGAAACACACTCTGCTTTAGAGCAAGAAGCACGCTCTTGCTTTCCAGAGTCTCTAATAAGGCGGGAAACGTGAGAGTGCTCAGAATAAAAGAACTGTGTTTCCTACACACACGGACCATATCTAGTTCAACTCTGCTTCTGAAACTGATACAAACCACAGGCCCTCTAACATCCAATGCGTTTCAGTTAAGAGCGAGAAACGTGTGAGCTTCGTGTACAATATAGCTTCGTTTGAGCTGAAAAGTGACTGCGTTTACCTGAAACGAAGTCTCGCTTGTAGGAAGACACAGAGCCTGGCATTTAACTCCGTTTCTGAAGGGAAACACACAGCACACTTCTCATCCATGAAACACACTCTGCTTTAGAGCAAGAAGCACGCTCTTGCTTTCCAGAGTCTCTCATAAGGCGGGAAACGTGAGAGTGCTCAGAACAAAAGAACTGTGTTTCCTACACACACGGACCATATCTAGTTCAACTCTGCTTCTGAAACTGATACAAACCACAGGCCCTCTAACATCCAATGCGTTTCAGTTAAGAGCGAGAAACGTGTGAGCTTCGTGTACAATATAGCTTCGTTTGAGGTGAAAAGTGACTGCGTTTACCTGAAACGAAGTCTCGCTTGTAGGAAGACACAGAGCCTGGCATTTAACTCCGTTTCTGAAGGGAAACACACAGCACACTTCTCATCCATGAAACACACTCTGCTTTAGAGCAAGAAGCACGCTCTTGCTTTCCAGAGTCTCTCATAAGGCGGGAAACGTGAGAGTGCTCAGAACAAAAGAACTGTGTTTCCTACACACACGGACCATATCTAGTTCAACTCTGCTTCTGAAACTGATACAAACCACAGGCCCTCTAACATCCAATGCGTTTCAGTTAAGAGCGAGAAACGTGTGAGCTCCGTGTACAATATAGCTTCGTTTGAGCTGAAAAGTGACTGCGTTTACCTGAAACGAAGTCTCGCTTGTAGGAAGACACAGAGCCTGGCATTTAACTCCGTTTCTGAAGGGAAACACACAGCACACTTCTCATCCATGAAACACACTCTGCTTTAGAGCAAGAAGCACGCTCTTGCTTTCCAGAGTCTCTCATAAGGCGGGAAACGTGAGAGTGCTCAGAACAAAAGAACTGTGTTTCCTACACACACGGACCATATCTAGTTCAACTCTGCTTCTGAAACTGATACAAACCACAGGCCCTCTAACATCCAATGCGTTTCAGTTAAGAGCGAGAAACGTGTGAGCTCCGTGTACAATATAGCTTCGTTTGAGCTGAAAAGTGACTGCGTTTACCTGAAACGAAGTCTCGCTTGTAAGAAGACACAGAGCCTGGCATTTAACTCCGTTTCTGAAGGGAAACACACAGCACACTTCTCATCCATGAAACACACTCTGCTTTAGAGCAAGAAGCACGCTCTTGCTTTCTAGAGTCTCTAATAAGGCGGGAAACGTGAGAGTGCTCAGAACAAAAGAACTGTGTTTCCTACACACACGGACCATATCTAGTTCAACTCTGCTTCTGAAACTGATACAAACCACAGGCCCTCTAACATCCAATGCGTTTCAGTTAAGAGCGAGAAACGTGTGAGCTCCGTGTACATTATAGCTTCGTTTGAGCTGAAAAGTGACTGCGTTTACCTGAAACGAAGTCTCGCTTGTAGGAAGACACAGAGCCTGGCATTTAACTCCGTTTCTGAAGGGAAACACACAGCACACTTCTCATTCATGAAACACACTCTGCTTTAGAGCAAGAAGCATGCTCTTTCTTTCCAGAGTCTCTAATAAGGCGGGAAACGTGAGAGTGCTCAGAACAAAAGAACTGTGTTTCCTACACACACGGACCATATCTAGTTCAACTCTGCTTCTGAAACTGATACAAACCACAGGCCCTCTAACATCCAATGCGTTTCAGTTAAGAGCGAGAAACGTGTGAGCTCCGTGTACATTATAGCTTCGTTTGAACTGAAAAGTGACTGCGTTTACCTGAAACGAAGTCTCGCTTGTAGGAAGACACAGAGCCTGGCATTTAACTCCGTTTCTGAAGGGAAACACACAGCACACTTCTCATTCATGAAACACACTCTGCTTTAGAGCAAGAAGCACGCTCTTTCTTTCCAGAGTCTCTAATAAGGCGGGAAACGTGAGAGTGCTCAGAACAAAAGAACTGTGTTTCCTACACACACGGACCATATCTAGTTCAACTCTGCTTCTGAAACTGATACAAACCACAGGCCCTCTAACATCCAATGCGTTTCAGTTAAGAGCGAGAAACGTGTGAGCTCCGTGTACAATATAGCTTCGTTTGAGCTGAAAAGTGACTGCGTTTACCTGAAACGAAGTCTCGCTTGTAGGAAGACACAGAGCCTGGCATTTAACTCCGTTTCTGAAGGGAAACACACAGCACACTTCTCATCCATGAAACACACTCTGCTTTAGAGCAAGAAGCATGCTCTTGCTTTCCAGAGTCTCTCATAAGGCGGGAAACGTGAGAGTGCTCAGAACAAAGGAACTGTGTTTCCTACACACACGGACCATATCTAGTTCAACTCTGCTTCTGAAACTGATACAAACCACAGGCCCTCTAACATCCAATGCGTTTCAGTTAAGAGCGAGAAACGTGTGAGGTTCGTGTACAATATAGCTTCGTTTGAGCTGAAAAGTGACTGCGTTTACCTGAAACGAAGTCTCGCTTGTAGGAAGACACAGAGCCTGGCATTTAACTCCGTTTCTGAAGGGAAACACACAGCACACTTCTCATCCATGAAACACACTCTGCTTTAGAGCAAGAAGCACGCTCTTGCTTTCCAGAGTCTCTCATAAGGCGGGAAACGTGAGAGTGCTCAGAACAAAAGAACTGTGTTTCCTACACACACGGACCATATCTAGTTCAACTCTGCTTCTGAAACTGATACAAACCACAGGCCCTCTAACATCCAATGCGTTTCAGTTAAGAGCGAGAAACGTGTGAGCTTCGTGTACAATATAGCTTCGTTTGAGCTGAAAAGTGACTGCGTTTACCTGAAACGAAGTCTCGCTTGTAGGAAGACACAGAGCCTGGCATTTAACTCCGTTTCTGAAGGGAAACACACAGCACACTTCTCATCCATGAAACACACTCTGCTTTAGAGCAAGAAGCACGCTCTTGCTTTCCAGAGTCTCTCATAAGGCGGGAAACGTGAGAGTGCTCAGAACAAAAGAACTGTGTTTCCTACACACACGGACCAACAATATCTAGTTCAACTCTGCTTCTGAAACTGATACAAACCACAGGCCCTCTAACATCCAATGCGTTTCAGTTAAGAGCGAGAAACGTGTGAGCTCCGTGTACAATATAGCTTCTTTTGAGCTGAAAAGTGACTGCGTTTACCTGAAACGAAGTCTCGCTTGTAGGAAGACACAGAGCCTGGCATTTAACTCCGTTTCTGAAGGGAAACACACAGCACACTTCTCATCCATGAAACACACTCTGCTTTAGAGCAAGAAGCACGCTCTTGCTTTCCAGGGTCTCTAATAAGGCGGGAAACGTGAGAGTGCTCAGAACAAAAGAACTGTGTTTCCTACACACACGGACCATATCTAGTTCAACTCTGCTTCTGAAACTGATACAAACCACAGGCCCTCTAACATCCAATGCGTTTCAGTTAAGAGCGAGAAACGTGTGAGCTTCGTGTACAATATAGCTTCGTTTGAGCTGAAAAGTGACTGCGTTTACCTGAAACGAAGTCTCGCTTGTAGGAAGACACAGAGCCTGGCATTTAACTCCGTTTCTGAAGGGAAACACACAGCACACTTCTCATCCATGAAACACACTATGCTTTAGAGCAAGAAGCACCCTCTTGCTTTCCAGAGTCTCTCATAAGGCGGGAAACGTGAGAGTGCTCAGAACAAAAGAACTGTGTTTCCTACACACACGGACCATATCTAGTTCAACTCTGCTTCTGAAACTGATACAAACCACAGGCCCTCTAACATCCAATGCGTTTCAGTTAAGAGCGAGAAACGTGTGAGCTCCGTGTACAATATAGCTTCGTTTGAGCTGAAAAGTGACTGCGTTTACCTGAAACGAAGTCTCGCTTGTAGGAAGACACAGAGCCTGGCATTTAACTCCGTTTCTGAAGGGAAACACACAGCACACTTCTCATCCATGAAACACACTCTGCTTTAGAGCAAGAAGCACGCTCTTGCTTTCCAGAGTCTCTCATAAGGCGGGAAACGTGAGAGTGCTCAGAACAAAAGAACTGTGTTTCCTACACACACGGACCATACCTAGTTCAACTCTGCTTCTGAAACTGATACAAACCACAGGCCCTCTAACATCCAATGCGTTTCAGTTAAGAGCGAGAAACGTGTGAGCTTCGTGTACAATATAGCTTCGTTTGAGCTGAAAAGTGACTGCGTTTACCTGAAACGAAGTCTCGCTTGTAAGAAGACACAGAGCCTGGCATTTAACTCCGTTTCTGAAGGGAAACACACAGCACACTTCTCATCCATGAAACACAGTCTGCTTTAGAGCAAGAAGCACGCTCTTGCTTTCCAGAGTCTCTCATAAGGCGGGAAACGTGAGAGTGCTCAGAACAAAAGAACTGTGTTTCCTACACACATGGACCATATCTAGTTCAACTCTGCTTCTGAAACTGATACAAACCACAGGCCCTCTAACATCCAATGCGTTTCAGTTAAGAGCGAGAAACGAGTGAGCTCCGTGTACAATATAGCTTCGTTTGAGCTGAAAAGTGACTGCGTATACCTGAAACGAAGTCTCGCTTGTAAGAAGACACAGAGCCTGGCATTTAACTCCGTTTCTGAAGGGAAACACACAGCACACTTCTCATCCATGAAACACACTCTGCTTTAGAGCAAGAAGCACGCTCTTGCTTTCCAGAGTCTCTCATAAGGCGGGAAACGTGAGAGTGCTCAGAACAAAAGAACTGTGTTTCCTACACACACGGACCATATCTAGTTCAACTCTGCTTCTGAAACTGATACAAACCACAGGCCCTCTAACATCCAATGCGTTTCAGTTAAGAGCGAGAAACGTGTGAGCTTCGTGTACAATATAGCTTCGTTTGAGCTGAAAAGTGACTGCGTTACCTGAAACGAAGTCTCGCTTGTAGGAAGACACAGAGCCTGGCATTTAACTCCGTTTCTGAAGGGAAACACACAGCACACTTCTCATCCATGAAACACACTCTGCTTTAGAGCAAGAAGCACGCTCTTGCTTTCCAGGGTCTCTAATAAGGCGGGAAACGTGAGAGTGCTCAGAACAAAAGAACTGTGTTTCCTACACACACGGACCATATCTAGTTCAACTCTGCTTCTGAAACTGATACAAACCACAGGCCCTCTAACATCCAATGCGTTTCAGTTAAGAGCGAGAAACGTGTGAGCTTCGTGTACAATATAGCTTCGTTTGAGCTGAAAAGTGACTGCGTTTACCTGAAACGAAGTCTCGCTTGTAGGAAGACACAGAGCCTGGCATTTAACTCCGTTTCTGAAGGGAAACACACAGCACACTTCTCATCCATGAAACACACTCTGCTTTAGAGCAAGAAGCACGCTCTTGCTTTCCAGAGTCTCTAATAAGGCGGGAAACGTGAGAGTGCTCAGAACAAAAGAACTGTGTTTCCTACACACACGGACCATATCTAGTTCAACTCTGCTTCTGAAACTGATACAAACCACAGGCCCTCTAACATCCAATGCGTTTCAGTTAAGAGCGAGAAACGTGTGAGCTTCGTGTACAATATAGCTTCGTTTGAGCTGAAAAGTGACTGCGTTTACCTGAAACGAAGTCTCGCTTGTAGGAAGACACAGAGCCTGGCATTTAACTCCGTTTCTGAAGGGAAACACACAGCACACTTCTCATCCATGAAACACACTCTGCTTTAGAGCAAGAAGCACGCTCTTGCTTTCCAGAGTCTCTCATAAGGCGGGAAACGTGAGAGTGCTCAGAACAAAAGAACTGTGTTTCCTACACACACGGACCATATCTAATTCAACTCTGCTTCTGAAACTGATACAAACCACAGGCCCTCTAACATCCAATGCGTTTCAGTTAAGAGCGAGAAACGTGTGAGCTCCGTGTACAATATAGCTTCGTTTGAGCTGAAAAGTGACTGCGTTTACCTGAAACGAAGTCTCGCTTGTAGGAAGACACAGAGCCTGGCATTTAACTCCGTTTCTGAAGGGAAACACACAGCACACTTCTCATCCATGAAACACACTCTGCTTTAGAGCAAGAAGCACGCTCTTGCTTTCCAGAGTCTCTAATAAGGCGGGAAACGTGAGAGTGCTCAGAACAAAAGAACTGTGTTTCCTACACACACGGACCATATCTAGTTCAACTCTGCTTCTGAAACTGATACAAACCACAGGCCCTCTAACATCCAATGCGTTTCAGTTAAGAGCGAGAAACTTGTGAGGTTCGTGTACAATATAGCTTCGTTTGAGCTGAAAAGTGACTGCGTTTACCTGAAACGAAGTCTCGCTTGTAGGAAGACACAGAGCCTGGCATTTAACTCCGTTTCTGAAGGGAAACACACAGCACACTTCTCATCCATGAAACACACTCTGCTTTAGAGCAAGAAGCACGCTCTTGCTTTCCAGAGTCTCTCATAAGGCGGGAAACGTGAGAGTGCTCAGAACAAAAGAACTGTGTTTCCTACACACACGGACCATATCTAGTTCAACTCTGCTTCTGAAACTGATACAAACCACAGGCCGTCTAACATCCAATGCGTTTCAGTTAAGAGCGAGAAACGTGTGAGCTTCGTGTACAATATAGCTTCGTTTGAGCTGAAAAGTGACTGCGTTTACCTGAAACGAAGTCTCGCTTGTAGGAAGACACAGAGCCTGGCATTTAACTCCGTTTCTGAAGGGAAACACACAGCACACTTCTCATCCATGAAACACACTCTGCTTTAGAGCAAGAAGCACGCTCTTGCTTTCCAGAGTCTCTCATAAGGCGGGAAACGTGAGAGTGCTCAGAACAAAAGAACTGTGTTTCCTACACACACGGACCAACAATATCTAGTTCAACTCTGCTTCTGAAACTGATACAAACCACAGGCCCTCTAACATCCAATGCGTTTCAGTTAAGAGCGAGAAACGTGTGAGCTCCGTGTACAATATAGCTTCTTTTGAGCTGAAAAGTGACTGCGTTTACCTGAAACGAAGTCTCGCTTGTAGGAAGACACAGAGCCTGGCATTTAACTCCGTTTCTGAAGGGAAACACACAGCACACTTCTCATCCATGAAACACACTCTGCTTTAGAGCAAGAAGCACGCTCTTGCTTTCCAGGGTCTCTAATAAGGCGGGAATCGTGAGAGTGCTCAGAACAAAAGAACTGTGTTTCCTACACACACGGACCATATCTAGTTCAACTCTGCTTCTGAAACTGATACAAACCACAGGCCCTCTAACATCCAATGCGTTTCAGTTAAGAGCGAGAAACGTGTGAGCTTCGTGTACAATATAGCTTCGTTTGAGCTGAAAAGTGACTGCGTTTACCTGAAACGAAGTCTCGCTTGTAGGAAGACACAGAGCCTGGCATTTAACTCCGTTTCTGAAGGGAAACACACAGCACACTTCTCATCCATGAAACACACTCTGCTTTAGAGCAAGAAGCACCCTCTTGCTTTCCAGAGTCTCTCATAAGGCGGGAAACGTGAGAGTGCTCAGAACAAAAGAACTGTGTTTCCTACACACACGGACCATATCTAGTTCAACTCTGCTTCTGAAACTGATACAAACCACAGGCCCTCTAACATCCAATGCGTTTCAGTTAAGAGCGAGAAACGTGTGAGCTCCGTGTACAATATAGCTTCGTTTGAGCTGAAAAGTGACTGCGTTTACCTGAAACGAAGTCTCGCTTGTAGGAAGACACAGAGCCTGGCATTTAACTCCGTTTCTGAAGGGAAACACACAGCACACTTCTCATCCATGAAACACACTCTGCTTTAGAGCAAGAAGCACGCTCTTGCTTTCCAGAGTCTCTCATAAGGCGGGAAACGTGAGAGTGCTCAGAACAAAAGAACTGTGTTTCCTACACACACGGACCATACCTAGTTCAACTCTGCTTCTGAAACTGATACAAACCACAGGCCCTCTAACATCCAATGCGTTTCAGTTAAGAGCGAGAAACGTGTGAGCTTCGTGTACAATATAGCTTCGTTTGAGCTGAAAAGTGACTGCGTTTACCTGAAACGAAGTCTCGCTTGTAAGAAGACACAGAGCCTGGCATTTAACTCCGTTTCTGAAGGGAAACACACAGCACACTTCTCATCCATGAAACACAGTCTGCTTTAGAGCAAGAAGCACGCTCTTGCTTTCCAGAGTCTCTCATAAGGCGGGAAACGTGAGAGTGCTCAGAACAAAAGAACTGTGTTTCCTACACACATGGACCATATCTAGTTCAACTCTGCTTCTGAAACTGATACAAACCACAGGCCCTCTAACATCCAATGCGTTTCAGTTAAGAGCGAGAAACGAGTGAGCTCCGTGTACAATATAGCTTCGTTTGAGCTGAAAAGTGACTGCGTATACCTGAAACGAAGTCTCGCTTGTAAGAAGACACAGAGCCTGGCATTTAACTCCGTTTCTGAAGGGAAACACACAGCACACTTCTCATCCATGAAACACACTCTGCTTTAGAGCAAGAAGCACGCTCTTGCTTTCCAGAGTCTCTCATAAGGCGGGAAACGTGAGAGTGCTCAGAACAAAAGAACTGTGTTTCCTACACACACGGACCATATCTAGTTCAACTCTGCTTCTGAAACTGATACAAACCACAGGCCCTCTAACATCCAATGCGTTTCAGTTAAGAGCGAGAAACGTGTGAGCTTCGTGTACAATATAGCTTCGTTTGAGCTGAAAAGTGACTGCGTTACCTGAAACGAAGTCTCGCTTGTAGGAAGACACAGAGCCTGGCATTTAACTCCGTTTCTGAAGGGAAACACACAGCACACTTCTCATCCATGAAACACACTCTGCTTTAGAGCAAGAAGCACGCTCTTGCTTTCCAGGGTCTCTAATAAGGCGGGAAACGTGAGAGTGCTCAGAACAAAAGAACTGTGTTTCCTACACACACGGACCATATCTAGTTCAACTCTGCTTCTGAAACTGATACAAACCACAGGCCCTCTAACATCCAATGCGTTTCAGTTAAGAGCGAGAAACGTGTGAGCTTCGTGTACAATATAGCTTCGTTTGAGCTGAAAAGTGACTGCGTTTACCTGAAACGAAGTCTCGCTTGTAGGAAGACACAGAGCCTGGCATTTAACTCCGTTTCTGAAGGGAAACACACAGCACACTTCTCATCCATGAAACACACTCTGCTTTAGAGCAAGAAGCACGCTCTTGCTTTCCAGAGTCTCTAATAAGGCGGGAAACGTGAGAGTGCTCAGAACAAAAGAACTGTGTTTCCTACACACACGGACCATATCTAGTTCAACTCTGCTTCTGAAACTGATACAAACCACAGGCCCTCTAACATCCAATGCGTTTCAGTTAAGAGCGAGAAACGTGTGAGCTTCGTGTACAATATAGCTTCGTTTGAGCTGAAAAGTGACTGCGTTTACCTGAAACGAAGTCTCGCTTGTAGGAAGACACAGAGCCTGGCATTTAACTCCGTTTCTGAAGGGAAACACACAGCACACTTCTCATCCATGAAACACACTCTGCTTTAGAGCAAGAAGCACGCTCTTGCTTTCCAGAGTCTCTCATAAGGCGGGAAACGTGAGAGTGCTCAGAACAAAAGAACTGTGTTTCCTACACACACGGACCATATCTAATTCAACTCTGCTTCTGAAACTGATACAAACCACAGGCCCTCTAACATCCAATGCGTTTCAGTTAAGAGCGAGAAACGTGTGAGCTCCGTGTACAATATAGCTTCGTTTGAGCTGAAAAGTGACTGCGTTTACCTGAAACGAAGTCTCGCTTGTAGGAAGACACAGAGCCTGGCATTTAACTCCGTTTCTGAAGGGAAACACACAGCACACTTCTCATCCATGAAACACACTCTGCTTTAGAGCAAGAAGCACGCTCTTGCTTTCCAGAGTCTCTAATAAGGCGGGAAACGTGAGAGTGCTCAGAACAAAAGAACTGTGTTTCCTACACACACGGACCATATCTAGTTCAACTCTGCTTCTGAAACTGATACAAACCACAGGCCCTCTAACATCCAATGCGTTTCAGTTAAGAGCGAGAAACGTGTGAGCTTCGTGTACAATATAGCTTCGTTTGAGCTGAAAAGTGACTGCGTTTACCTGAAACGAAGTCTCGCTTGTAGGAAGACACAGAGCCTGGCATTTAACTCCGTTTCTGAAGGGAAACACACAGCACACTTCTCATCCATGAAACACACTCTGCTTTAGAGCAAGAACCACGCTCTTGCTTTCCAGAGTCTCTCATAAGGCGGGAAACGTGAGAGTGCTCAGAACAAAAGAACTGTGTTTCCTACACACACGGACCATATCTAATTCAACTCTGCTTCTGAAACTGATACAAACCACAGGCCCTCTAACATCCAATGCGTTTCAGTTAAGAGCGAGAAACGTGTGAGCTTCGTGTACAATATAGCTTCGTTTGAGCTGAAAAGTGACTGCGTTTACCTGAAACGAAGTCTCGCTTGTAGGAAGACACAGAGCCTGGCATTTAACTCCGTTTCTGAAGGGAAACACACAGCACACTTCTCATCCATGAAACACACTCTGCTTTAGAGCAAGAAGCACGCTCTTGCTTTCCAGAGTCTCTCATAAGGCGGGAAACGTGAGAGTGCTCAGAACAAAAGAACTGTGTTTCCTACACACACGGACCATACCTAGTTCAACTCTGCTTCTGAAACTGATACAAACCACAGGCCCTCTAACATCCAATGCGTTTCATTTAAGAGCGAGAAACGTGTGAGCTTCGTGTACAATATAGCTTCGTTTGAGCTGAAAAGTGACTGCGTTTACCTGAAACGAAGTCTCGCTTGTAAGAAGACACAGAGCCTGGCATTTAACTCCGTTTCTGAAGGGAAACACACAGCACACTTCTCATCCATGAAACACACTCTGCTTTAGAGCAAGAAGCACGCTCTTGCTTTCCAGAGTCTCTCATAAGGCGGGAAACGTGAGAGTGCTCAGAACAAAAGAACTGTGTTTCCTACACACATGGAGCATATCTAGTTCAACTCTGCTTCTGAAACTGATACAAACCACAGGCCCTCTAACATCCAATGCGTTTCAGGTAAGAGCGAGAAACGTGTGAGCTCCGTGTACAATATAGCTTCGTTTGAGCTGAAAAGTGACTGCGTATACCTGAAACGAAGTCTCGCTTGTAAGAAGACACAGAGCCTGGCATTTAACTCCGTTTCTGAAGGGAAACACACAGCACACTTCTCATCCATGAAACACACTCTGCTTTAGAGCAAGAAGCACGCTCTTGCTTTCTAGAGTCTCTAATAAGGCGGGAAATGTGAGAGTGCTCAGAACAAAAGAACTGTGTTTCCTACACACACGGACCATATCTAGTTCAACTCTGCTTCTGAAACTGATACAAACCACAGGCCCTCTAACATCCAATGCGTTTCAGTTAAGAGCGAGAAACGTGTGAGCTCCGAGTACATTATAGCTTCGTTTGAGCTGAAAAGTGACTGCGTTTACCTGAAACGAAGTCTCGCTTGTAGGAAGACACAGAGCCTGGCATTTAACTCCGTTTCTGAAGGGAAACACACAGCACACTTCTCATCCATGAAACACACTCTGCTTTAGAGCAAGAAGCACGCTCTTGCTTTCCAGAGTCTCTCATAAGGCGGGAAACGTGAGAGTGCTCAGAACTAAAGAACTGTGTTTCCTACACACACTGACCATATCTAGTTCAACTCTCCTTCTGAAACTGATACAAACCACAGGTCCTCTAACATCCAATGCCTTTCAGTTAAGAGCAAGAAACGTATGAGCTTCCGCAGCGATGTAGCTTCGTTTGAGCTGAAAAGTGACTGTGTTTACCTGAAACCAAGACTTGCTTGTAGGAAGACAAATAGCCTGACATTTACCTCCGTTTCCGAAGGGATTCACACAGCACAGGTCTCATCCATGAAACACACTCTGCTTTAGAGCAAGAAGCACGCTCTTGCTTTCTAGAGTCTGTAATACAGAGGAAACGTGAGTGTGCTCAGAACAAATGAACTGTGTTTCCTACACACAGGGACCATATCTAGTTCAACTCTGCTTCTGAAACTGATACAATCCACAGGTCCTCTAACATCCAACGGTTTTCAGTTAAGAGTGAGACACGTGTGAGCTTCGTGAACGATGTAGCTTCTTTTGAGCTGAAAATTGACTGCCTTTACCTGAAACGAAGTCTTGCTTGTCTGAAGACACAGAGCCTGGCATTTAACTCCGTTTCTGAAGGGAAACACACAGCAGAGTTCTCATCCATGAAACACACTCTGCTATAGAGCAAGAAGCACACTCGTGATTTCTAGATTCACTAAAACAGAGGGAAAAGTGCGTGTGCTCAGAACAAAAGAAGTGTGTTTCCTACACACACGCACCATATCTAATTCTACTCTGCTTCTGAAACTGATACAAACCACAGGTCCTCTAACATCCAGTGCTATTCAGTTAGAACGAGAATCATGTGAGCTTTGTGAATGATATAGCTTCTGTTGAGCTGAAAAGTGACTGCGTTTACCTGAAAAGACGTCTTGCTTGTAGGAAGACACAGAGCATGGCATTTAACTCCGTTTCTGAAGGGAAACACACTGCACAGATTTCATCCATGAAACACTGCTTTAGAGCAAGAAGCACACCCTTATTTTCTAGAGTGTCTAATAAGGCACGACACTTGAGTGTACTCAGAACAAAAGAACTGTGTTTCCTCCACACATGGACCATATCTAGTTCAACTCTGCTTCTGAAACTGATACAAACCACAGGTCCTCTAAATTCCAATGCTTTTCAGTTCAGAGTGAGAAACGTGAGAGCTACGTGACCGATGTAGCTTCAGTTGAGCTGAAAAGTGACTGTGTTTACCTGAAACGAAATCCTGCTTGTCAAAAGACACATAGCCTGGCATTTAACTCCGTTTCTGAAGGGAAACACACAGCACAGTTCTCATGCATGAAACACACTCTGCTTTAGAGCAAGAAGCACGATCTTGCTTTATAGAGTCTCTAATTATGTGGGAAACGTGAGTGTGTTCAGAACAAAATAACTGTGTTTCCTACACACACACGGACCATATCTAGTTCAACTCTGCTTCTGAAACTGATACAAACCACCGGTCCTCTAACATCCAGAGCCTTTCAGTTAAAAGCAAGAAACGTGAGATCTTCCGCAACAATGTAGGTTCATTTGAGCTGAAAAGGGACTGTGTTTACCTGAAATGAAGTCTTGCCTGTAGGAAGACAAAGAGCCTGACATTTAACTCCGTTTCTGAAGGGAAACACACAGCACACTTCTCATCCATGAAACACACTGCTTTAGAGCAAGAAGCACGCTCTTGCTTTCTAGGGTCTCTAATAAGGCGGGAAACGTGAGAGTGCTGAGAACAAAAGAACTGTGTTTCCTACACACACTGACCATATCTAGTTCAACTCTCCTTCTGAAACTGATACAAACCACAGGTCCTCTAACATCCAATGCCTTTCAGTTAAGAGCAAGAAACGTATGAGCTTCCGCAACGATGTAGCTTCGTTAGAGCTGAAAAGTGACTGTGTTTACCTGAAACCAAGACTTGCTTGTAGGAAGACAAATAGCCTGACATTTACCTCCGTTTCCGAAGGGATTCACACAGCACAGGTCTCATCCATGAAACACACTCTGCTTTAGAGCAAGAAGCACGCTCTTGCTTTCTAGAGTCTGTAATACAGAGGAAACGTGAGTGTGCTCAGAACAAATGAACTGTGTTTCCTACACACAGGGACCATATCTAGTTCAACTCTGCTTCTGAAACTGATACAATCCACAGGTCCTCTAACATCCAACGGTTTTCAGTTAAGAGTGAGACACGTGTGAGCTTCGTGAACGATGTAGCTTCTTTTGAGCTGAAAATTGACTGCCTTTACCTGAAACGAAGTCTTGCTTGTCTGAAGACACAGAGCCTGGCATTTAACTCCGTTTCTGAAGGGAAACACACAGCAGAGTTCTCATCCATGAAACACACTCTGCTATAGAGCAAGAAGCACACTCGTGATTTCTAGATTCACTAAAACAGAGGGAAAAGTGCGTGTGCTCAGAACAAAAGAAGTGTGTTTCCTACACACACGCACCATATCTAATTCTACTCTGCTTCTGAAACTGATACAAACCACAGGTCCTCTAACATCCAGTGCTATTCAGTTAGAACGAGAATCATGTGAGCTTTGTGAATGATATAGCTTCTGTTGAGCTGAAAAGTGACTGCGTTTACCTGAAAAGACGTCTTGCTTGTAGGAAGACACAGAGCATGGCATTTAACTCCGTTTCTGAAGGGAAACACACTGCACAGATTTCATCCATGAAACACTGCTTTAGAGCAAGAAGCACACCCTTATTTTCTAGAGTGTCTAATAAGGCACGACACTTGAGTGTACTCAGAACAAAAGAACTGTGTTTCCTCCACACATGGACCATATCTAGTTCAACTCTGCTTCTGAAACTGATACAAACCACAGGTCCTCTAAATTCCAATGCTTTTCAGTTCAGAGTGAGAAACGTGAGAGCTACGTGACCGATGTAGCTTCAGTTGAGCTGAAAAGTGACTGTGTTTACCTGAAACGAAATCCTGCTTGTCAAAAGACACATAGCCTGGCATTTAACTCCGTTTCTGAAGGGAAACACACAGCACAGTTCTCATGCATGAAACACACTCTGCTTTAGAGCAAGAAGCACGCTCTTGCTTTATAGAGTCTCTAATTATGTGGGAAACGTGAGTGTGTTCAGAACAAAATAACTGTGTTTCCTACACACACACGGACCATATCTAGTTCAACTCTGCTTCTGAAACTGATACAAACCACCGGTCCTCTAACATCCAGAGCCTTTCAGTTAAAAGCAAGAAACGTGAGATCTTCCGCAACAATGTAGGTTCATTTGAGCAGAAAAGGGACTGTGTTTACCTGAAATGAAGTCTTGCCTGTAGGAAGACAAAGAGCCTGACATTTAACTCCGTTTCTGAAGGGAAACACACAGCACACTTCTCATCCATGAAACACACTGCTTTAGAGCAAGAAGCACGCTCTTGCTTTCTAGGGTCTCTAATAAGGCGGGAAACGTGAGAGTGCTGAGAACAAAAGAACTGTGTTTCCCACACACACGGACCATATCTAGTTCAACTCTGCTTCTGAAACTGATACAAACCACAGGCCCTCTAACATCCAATGCGTTTCAGTTAAGAGCGAGAAACGTGTGAGCTTCGTGTACAATATAGCTTCCTTTGAGCTGAAAAGTGACTGCGTTTACCTGAAACGAAGTCTCGCTTGTAGGAAGACACAGAGCCTGGCATTTAACTCCGTTTCTGAAGGGAAACACACAGCACACTTCTCATCCATGAAACACACTCTGCTTTAGAGCAAGAAGCACGCTCTTGCTTTCTAGAGTCTCTAATAAGGCGGGAAACGTGAGAGTGCTCAGAACAAAAGAACTGTGTTTCCTACACACACGGACCATATCTAGTTCAACTCTGCTTCTGAAACTGATACAAACCACAGGCCCTCTAACATCCAATGCGTTTCAGTTAAGAGCGAGAAACGTGTGAGCTTCGTGTACAATATAGCTTCGTTTGAGCTGAAAAGTGACTGCGTTTACCTGAAACGAAGTCTCGCTTGTAGGAAGACACAGAGCCTGGCATTTAACTCCGTTTCTGAAGGGAAACACACAGCACACTTCTCACCCATGAAACACACTCTGCTTTAGAGCAAGAAGCACGCTCTTGCTTTCTAGAGTCTCTAATAAGGCGGGAAACGTGAGAGTGCTCAGAACAAAAGAACTGTGTTTCCTACACACACGGACCATATCTAGTTCAACTCTGCTTCTGAAACTGATACAAACCACAGGCCCTCTAACATCCAACGGTTTTCAGTTAAGAGTGAGACACGTGTGAGCTTCGTGAACGATGTAGCTTCTTTTGAGCTGAAAATTGACTGCCTTTACCTGAAACGAAGTCTTGCTTGTCTGAAGACACAGAGCCTGGCATTTAACTCCGTTTCTGAAGGGAAACACACAGCAGAGTTCTCATCCATGAAACACACTCTGCTATAGAGCAAGAAGCACACTCGTGATTTCTAGATTCACTAAAACAGAGGGAAAAGTGCGTGTGCTCAGAACAAAAGAAGTGTGTTTCCTACACACACGCACCATATCTAATTCTACTCTGCTTCTGAAACTGATACAAACCACAGGTCCTCTAACATCCAGTGCTATTCAGTTAGAACGAGAATCATGTGAGCTTTGTGAATGATATAGCTTCTGTTGAGCTGAAAAGTGACTGCGTTTACCTGAAAAGACGTCTTGCTTGTAGGAAGACACAGAGCATGGCATTTAACTCCGTTTCTGAAGGGAAACACACTGCACAGATTTCATCCATGAAACACTGCTTTAGAGCAAGAAGCACACCCTTATTTTCTAGAGTGTCTAATAAGGCACGACACTTGAGTGTACTCAGAACAAAAGAACTGTGTTTCCTCCACACATGGACCATATCTAGTTCAACTCTGCTTCTGAAACTGATACAAACCACAGGTCCTCTAAATTCCAATGCTTTTCAGTTCAGAGTGAGAAACGTGAGAGCTACGTGACCGATGTAGCTTCAGTTGAGCTGAAAAGTGACTGTGTTTACCTGAAACGAAATCCTGCTTGTCAAAAGACACATAGCCTGGCATTTAACTCCGTTTCTGAAGGGAAACACACAGCACAGTTCTCATGCATGAAACACACTCTGCTTTAGAGCAAGAAGCACGCTCTTGCTTTATAGAGTCTCTAATTATGTGGGAAACGTGAGTGTGTTCAGAACAAAATAACTGTGTTTCCTACACACACACGGACCATATCTAGTTCAACTCTGCTTCTGAAACTGATACAAACCACCGGTCCTCTAACATCCAGAGCCTTTCAGTTAAAAGCAAGAAACGTGAGATCTTCCGCAACAATGTAGGTTCATTTGAGCTGAAAAGGGACTGTGTTTACCTGAAATGAAGTCTTGCCTGTAGGAAGACAAAGAGCCTGACATTTAACTCCGTTTCTGAAGGGAAACACACAGCACACTTCTCATCCATGAAACACACTGCTTTAGAGCAAGAAGCACGCTCTTGCTTTCTAGGGTCTCTAATAAGGCGGGAAACGTGAGAGTGCTGAGAACAAAAGAACTGTGTTTCCCACACACACGGACCATATCTAGTTCAACTCTGCTTCTGAAACTGATACAAACCACAGGCCCTCTAACATCCAATGCGTTTCAGTTAAGAGCGAGAAACGTGTGAGCTTCGTGTACAATATAGCTTCGTTTGAGCTGAAAAGTGACTGCGTTTACCTGAAACGAAGTCTCGCTTGTAGGAAGACACAGAGCCTGGCATTTAACTCCGTTTCTGAAGGGAAACACACAGCACACTTCTCATCCATGAAACACACTCTGCTTTAGAGCAAGAAGCACGCTCTTGCTTTCTAGAGTCTCTAATAAGGCGGGAAACGTGAGAGTGCTCAGAACAAAAGAACTGTGTTTCCTACACACACGGACCATATCTAGTTCAACTCTGCTTCTGAAACTGATACAAACCACAGGCCCTCTAACATCCAATGCGTTTCAGTTAAGAGCGAGAAACGTGTGAGCTTCGTGTACAATATAGCTTCGTTTGAGCTGAAAAGTGACTGCGTTTACCTGAAACGAAGTCTCGCTTGTAGGAAGACACAGAGCCTGGCATTTAACTCCGTTTCTGAAGGGAAACACACAGCACACTTCTCACCCATGAAACACACTCTGCTTTAGAGCAAGAAGCACGCTCTTGCTTTCTAGAGTCTCTAATAAGGCGGGAAACGTGAGAGTGCTCAGAACAAAAGAACTGTGTTTCCTACACACACGGACCATATCTAGTTCAACTCTGCTTCTGAAACTGATACAAACCACAGGCCCTCTAACATCCAACGGTTTTCAGTTAAGAGTGAGACACGTGTGAGCTTCGTGAAAGATGTAGCTTCTTTTGAGCTGAAAATTGACTGCCTTTACCTGAAACGAAGTCTTGCTTGTCTGAAGACACAGAGCCTGGCATTTAACTCCGTTTCTGAAGGGAAACACACAGCAGAGTTCTCATCCATGAAACACACTCTGCTATAGAGCAAGAAGCACACTCGTGATTTCTAGATTCACTAAAACAGAGGGAAAAGTGCGTGTGCTCAGAACAAAAGAAGTGTGTTTCCTACACACACGCACCATATCTAATTCTACTCTGCTTCTGAAACTGATACAAACCACAGGTCCTCTAACATCCAGTGCTATTCAGTTAGAACGAGAATCATGTGAGCTTTGTGAATGATATAGCTTCTGTTGAGCTGAAAAGTGACTGCGTTTACCTGAAAAGACGTCTTGCTTGTAGGAAGACACAGAGCATGGCATTTAACTCCGTTTCTGAAGGGAAACACACTGCACAGATTTCATCCATGAAACACTGCTTTAGAGCAAGAAGCACACCCTTATTTTCTAGAGTGTCTAATAAGGCACGACACTTGAGTGTACTCAGAACAAAAGAACTGTGTTTCCTCCACACATGGACCATATCTAGTTCAACTCTGCTTCTGAAACTGATACAAACCACAGGTCCTCTAAATTCCAATGCTTTTCAGTTCAGAGTGAGAAACGTGAGAGCTACGTGACCGATGTAGCTTCAGTTGAGCTGAAAAGTGACTGTGTTTACCTGAAACGAAATCCTGCTTGTCAAAAGACACATAGCCTGGCATTTAACTCCGTTTCTGAAGGGAAACACACAGCACAGTTCTCATGCATGAAACACACTCTGCTTTAGAGCAAGAAGCACGATCTTGCTTTATAGAGTCTCTAATTATGTGGGAAACGTGAGTGTGTTCAGAACAAAATAACTGTGTTTCCTACACACACACGGACCATATCTAGTTCAACTCTGCTTCTGAAACTGATACAAACCACCGGTCCTCTAACATCCAGAGCCTTTCAGTTAAAAGCAAGAAACGTGAGATCTTCCGCAACAATGTAGGTTCATTTGAGCTGAAAAGGGACTGTGTTTACCTGAAATGAAGTCTTGCATGTAGGAAGACAAAGAGCCTGACATTTAACTCCGTTTCTGAAGGGAAACACACAGCACACTTCTCATCCATGAAACACACTGCTTTAGAGCAAGAAGCACGCTCTTGCTTTCTAGGGTCTCTAATAAGGCGGGAAACGTGAGAGTGCTGAGAACAAAAGAACTGTGTTTCCTACACACACTGACCATATCTAGTTCAACTCTCCTTCTGAAACTGATACAAACCACAGGTCCTCTAACATCCAATGCCTTTCAGTTAAGAGCAAGAAACGTATGAGCTTCCGCAACGATGTAGCTTCGTTAGAGCTGAAAAGTGACTGTGTTTACCTGAAACCAAGACTTGCTTGTAGGAAGACAAATAGCCTGACATTTACCTCCGTTTCCGAAGGGATTCACACAGCACAGGTCTCATCCATGAAACACACTCTGCTTTAGAGCAAGAAGCACGCTCTTGCTTTCTAGAGTCTGTAATACAGAGGAAACGTGAGTGTGCTCAGAACAAATGAACTGTGTTTCCTACACACAGGGACCATATCTAGTTCAACTCTGCTTCTGAAACTGATACAATCCACAGGTCCTCTAACATCCAACGGTTTTCAGTTAAGAGTGAGACACGTGTGAGCTTCGTGAACGATGTAGCTTCTTTTGAGCTGAAAATTGACTGCCTTTACCTGAAACGAAGTCTTGCTTGTCTGAAGACACAGAGCCTGGCATTTAACTCCGTTTCTGAAGGGAAACACACAGCAGAGTTCTCATCCATGAAACACACTCTGCTATAGAGCAAGAAGCACACTCGTGATTTCTAGATTCACTAAAACAGAGGGAAAAGTGCGTGTGCTCAGAACAAAAGAAGTGTGTTTCCTACACACACGCACCATATCTAATTCTACTCTGCTTCTGAAACTGATACAAACCACAGGTCCTCTAACATCCAGTGCTATTCAGTTAGAACGAGAATCATGTGAGCTTTGTGAATGATATAGCTTCTGTTGAGCTGAAAAGTGACTGCGTTTACCTGAAAAGACGTCTTGCTTGTAGGAAGACACAGAGCATGGCATTTAACTCCGTTTCTGAAGGGAAACACACTGCACAGATTTCATCCATGAAACACTGCTTTAGAGCAAGAAGCACACCCTTATTTTCTAGAGTGTCTAATAAGGCACGACACTTGAGTGTACTCAGAACAAAAGAACTGTGTTTCCTCCACACATGGACCATATCTAGTTCAACTCTGCTTCTGAAACTGATACAAACCACAGGTCCTCTAAATTCCAATGCTTTTCAGTTCAGAGTGAGAAACGTGAGAGCTACGTGACCGATGTAGCTTCAGTTGAGCTGAAAAGTGACTGTGTTTACCTGAAACGAAATCCTGCTTGTCAAAAGACACATAGCCTGGCATTTAACTCCGTTTCTGAAGGGAAACACACAGCACAGTTCTCATGCATGAAACACACTCTGCTTTAGAGCAAGAAGCACGCTCTTGCTTTATAGAGTCTCTAATTATGTGGGAAACGTGAGTGTGTTCAGAACAAAATAACTGTGTTTCCTACACACACACGGACCATATCTAGTTCAACTCTGCTTCTGAAACTGATACAAACCACCGGTCCTCTAACATCCAGAGCCTTTCAGTTAAAAGCAAGAAACGTGAGATCTTCCGCAACAATGTAGGTTCATTTGAGCTGAAAAGGGACTGTGTTTACCTGAAATGAAGTCTTGCCTGTAGGAAGACAAAGAGCCTGACATTTAACTCCGTTTCTGAAGGGAAACACACAGCACACTTCTCACCCATGAAACACACTCTGCTTTAGAGCAAGAAGCACGCTCTTGCTTTCTAGAGTCTCTAATAAGGCGGGAAACGTGAGAGTGCTCAGAACAAAAGAACTGTGTTTCCTACACACACGGACCATATCTAGTTCAACTCTGCTTCTGAAACTGATACAAACCACAGGCCCTCTAACATCCAATGCGTTTCAGTTAAGAGCGAGAAACGTGTGAGCTTCGTGTACAATATAGCTTCGTTTGAGCTGAAAAGTGACTGTGTTTACCTGAAACGAAGTCTCACTTGGAGGAAGACACAGAGCCTGGCATTTAACTCCGTTTCTGAAGGGAAACACACAGCACACTTCTCATCCATGAAACACACTCTTCTTTAGAGCAAGAAGCACGCTCTTGCTTTCTAGAGTCTCTAATAAGGCGGAAAACGTGAGAGTGCTCAGAACAAAAGAACTGTGTTTCCTACACACACGATCCATATCTAGTTCAACTCTGCTTCTGAAACTGATACAAACCACAGGCCCTCTAACATCCAATGCGTTTCAGTTAAGAGCGAGAAACGTGTGAGCTTCGTGTACAATATAGCTTCGTTTGAGCTGAAAAGTGACTGCGTTTACCTGAAACGAAGTCTCGCTTGTAGGAAGACACAGAGCCTGGCATTTAACTCCGTTTCTGAAGGGAAACACACAGCACACTTCTCATCCATGAAACACACTCTGCTTTAGAGCAAGAAGCACGGTCTTGCTTTCTAGATTCTCTAATAAGGCGGGAAACGTGAGAGTGCTCAGAACTAAAGAACTGTGTTTCCTACACACACGGACCATATCTAGTTCAACTCTGCTTCTGAAACTGATACAAACCACAGGCCCTCTAACATCCAATGCGTTTCAGTTAAGAGCGAGAAACGTGTGAGCTTCGTGTACAATATAGCTTCGTTTGAGCTGAAAAGTGACTGCGTTTACCTGAAACGAAGTCTCGCTTGTAGGAAGACACAGAGCCTGGCATTTAACCCCGTTTCTGAAGGGAAACACACAGCACACTTCTCATCCATGAAACACACTCTGCTTTAGAGCAAAAAGCACGCTCTTGCTTTCTAGAGTCTCTAATAAGGGGGGAAACGTGAGAGTGCTCAGAACAAAAGAACTGTGTTTCCTACACACACGGACCATATCTAGTTCAACTCTGCTTCTGAAACTGATACAAACCACAGGCCCTCTAACATCCAATGCGTTTCAGGTAAGAGCGAGAAACGTGTGAGCTCCGTGTACAATATAGCTTCGTTTGAGCTGAAAAGTGACTGCGTTTACCTGAAACGAAGTTTCGCTTGTAGGAAGACACAGAGCCTGGCATTTAACTCCGTTTCTGAAGGGAAACACACAGCACACTTCTCATCCATGAAACACACTCTGCTTTAGAGCAAGAAGCACGCTCTTGCTTTCTAGGGTCTCTAATAAGGCGGGAAACGTGAGAGTGCTCAGAACAAAAGAACTGTGTTTCCTACACACACGGACCATATCTAGTTCAACTCTGCTTCTGAAACTGATACAAACCACAGGCCCTCTAACATCCAATGCGTTTCAGTTAAGAGCGAGAAACGTGTGAGCTTCGTGTACAATATAGCTTCCTTTGAGCTGAAAAGTGACTGCGTTTACCTGAAACGAAGTCTCGCTTGTAGGAAGACACAGAGCCTGGCATTTAACTCCGTTTCTGAAGGGAAACACACAGCACACTTCTCATCCATGAAACACACTCTGCTTTAGAGCAAGAAGCACGCTCTTGCTTTCCAGAGTCTCTCATAAGGCGGGAAACGTGAGAGTGCTCAGAACAAAAGAACTGTGTTTCCTACACACACGGACCATATCTAGTTCAACTCTGCTTCTGAAACTGATACAAACCACAGGCCCTCTAACATCCAATGCGTTTCAGTTAAGAGCGAGAAACGTGTGAGCTTCGTGTACAATATAGCTTCGTTTGAGCTGAAAAGTGACTGCGTTTACCTGAAACGAAGTCTCGCTTGTAGGAAGACACAGAGCCTGGCATTTAACTCCGTTTCTGAAGGGAAACACACAGCACACTTCTCATCCATGAAACACACTCTGCTTTAGAGCAAGAAGCACGCTCTTGCTTTCCAGAGTCTCTCATAAGGCGGGAAACGTGAGAGTGCTCAGAACAAAAGAACTGTGTTTCCTACACACACGGACCATATCTAGTTCAACTCTGCTTCTGAAACTGATACAAACCACAGGCCCTCTAACATCCAATGCGTTTCAGTTAAGAGCGAGAAACGTGTGAGCTTCGTGTACAATATAGCTTCGTTTGAGCTGAAAAGTGACTGCGTTTACCTGAAACGAAGTCTCGCTTGTAGGAAGACACAGAGCCTGGCATTTAACTCCGTTTCTGAAGGGAAACACACAGCACACTTCTCATCCATGAAACACACTCTGCTTTAGAGCAAGAAGCACGCTCTTGCTTTCCAGAGTCTCTCATAAGGCGGGAAACGTGAGAGTGCTCAGAACAAAAGAACTGTGTTTCCTACACACACGGACCATATCTAGTTCAACTCTGCTTCTGAAACTGATACAAACCACAGGCCCTCTAACATCCAATGCGTTTCAGTTAAGAGCGAGAAACGTGTGAGCTTCGTGTACAATATAGCTTCGTTTGAGCTGAAAAGTGACTGCGTTTACCTGAAACGAAGTCTCGCTTGTAGGAAGACACAGAGCCTGGCATTTAACTCCGTTTCTGAAGGGAAACACACAGCACACTTCTCATCCATGAAACACACTCTGCTTTAGAGCAAGAAGCACGCTCTTGCTTTCCAGAGTCTCTCATAAGGCGGGAAACGTGAGAGTGCTCAGAACAAAAGAACTGTGTTTCCTACACACACGGACCATATCTAGTTCAACTCTGCTTCTGAAACTGATACAAACCACAGGCCCTCTAACATCCAATGCGTTTCAGTTAAGAGCGAGAAACGTGTGAGCTTCGTGTACAATATAGCTTCGTTTGAGCTGAAAAGTGACTGCGTTTACCTGAAACGAAGTCTCGCTTGTAGGAAGACACAGAGCCTGGCATTTAACTCCGTTTCTGAAGGGAAACACACAGCACACTTCTCATCCATGAAACACACTCTGCTTTAGAGCAAGAAGCATGCTCTTGCTTTCCAGAGTCTCTCATAAGGCGGGAAACGTGAGAGTGCTCAGAACAAAAGAACTGTGTTTCCTACACACACGGACCATATCTAGTTCAACTCTGCTTCTGAAACTGATACAAACCACAGGCCCTCTAACATCCAATGCGTTTCAGTTAAGTGCGAGAAACGTGTGAGCTTCGTGTACAATATAGCTTCGTTTGAGCTGAAAAGTGACTGCGTTTACCTGAAACGAAGTCTCGCTTGTAGGAAGACACAGAGCCTGGCATTTAACTCCGTTTCTGAAGGGAAACACACAGCACACTTCTCATCCATGAAACACACTCTGCTTTAGAGCAAGAAGCACGCTCTTGCTTTCCAGAGTCTCTCATAAGGCGGGAAACGTGAGAGTGCTCAGAACAAAAGAACTGTGTTTCCTACACACACGGACCATATCTAGTTCAACTCTGCTTCTGAAACTGATACAAACCACAGGCCCTCTAACATCCAATGCGTTTCAGTTAAGAGCGAGAAACGTGTGAGCTTCGTGTACAATATAGCTTCGTTTGAGCTGAAAAGTGACTGCGTTTACCTGAAACGAAGTCTCGCTTGTAGGAAGACACAGAGCCTGGCATTTAACTCCGTTTCTGAAGGGAAACACACAGCACACTTCTCATCCATGAAACACACTCTGCTTTAGAGCAAGAAGCATGCTCTTGCTTTCCAGAGTCTCTCATAAGGCGGGAAACGTGAGAGTGCTCAGAACAAAAGAACTGTGTTTCCTACACACACGGACCATATCTAGTTCAACTCTGCTTCTGAAACTGATACAAACCACAGGCCCTCTAACATCCAATGCGTTTCAGTTAAGAGCGAGAAACGTGTGAGCTTCGTGTACAATATAGCTTCCTTTGAGCTGAAAAGTGACTGCGTTTACCTGAAACGAAGTCTCGCTTGTAGGAAGACACAGAGCCTGGCATTTAACTCCGTTTCTGAAGGGAAACACACAGCACACTTCTCATCCATGAAACACACTCTGCTTTAGAGCAAGAAGCACGCTCTTGCTTTCCAGAGTCTCTCATAAGGCGGGAAACGTGAGAGTGCTCAGAACAAAAGAACTGTGTTTCCTACACACACGGACCATATCTAGTTCAACTCTGCTTCTGAAACTGATACAAACCACAGGCCCTCTAACATCCAATGCGTTTCAGTTAAGAGCGAGAAACGTGTGAGCTTCGTGTACAATATAGCTTCGTTTGAGCTGAAAAGTGACTGCGTTTACCTGAAACGAAGTCTCGCTTGTAGGAAGACACAGAGCCTGGCATTTAACTCCGTTTCTGAAGGGAAACACACAGCACACTTCTCATCCATGAAACACACTCTGCTTTAGAGCAAGAAGCACGCTCTTGCTTTCCAGAGTCTCTCATAAGGCGGGAAACGTGAGAGTGCTCAGAACAAAAGAACTGTGTTTCCTACACACACGGACCATATCTAGTTCAACTCTGCTTCTGAAACTGATACAAACCACAGGCCCTCTAACATCCAATGCGTTTCAGTTAAGAGCGAGAAACGTGTGAGCTTCGTGTACAATATAGCTTCGTTTGAGCTGAAAAGTGACTGCGTTTACCTGAAACGAAGTCTCGCTTGTAGGAAGACACAGAGCCTGGCATTTAACTCCGTTTCTGAAGGGAAACACACAGCACACTTCTCATCCATGAAACACACTCTGCTTTAGAGCAAGAAGCACGCTCTTGCTTTCCAGAGTCTCTCATAAGGCGGGAAACGTGAGAGTGCTCAGAACAAAAGAACTGTGTTTCCTACACACACGGACCATATCTAGTTCAACTCTGCTTCTGAAACTGATACAAACCACAGGCCCTCTAACATCCAATGCGTTTCAGTTAAGAGCGAGAAACGTGTGAGCTTCGTGTACAATATAGCTTCGTTTGAGCTGAAAAGTGACTGCGTTTACCTGAAACGAAGTCTCGCTTGTAGGAAGACACAGAGCCTGGCATTTAACTCCGTTTCTGAAGGGAAACACACAGCACACTTCTCATCCATGAAACACACTCTGCTTTAGAGCAAGAAGCATGCTCTTGCTTTCCAGAGTCTCTCATAAGGCGGGAAACGTGAGAGTGCTCAGAACAAAAGAACTGTGTTTCCTACACACACGGACCATATCTAGTTCAACTCTGCTTCTGAAACTGATACAAACCACAGGCCCTCTAACATCCAATGCGTTTCAGTTAAGTGCGAGAAACGTGTGAGCTTCGTGTACAATATAGCTTCGTTTGAGCTGAAAAGTGACTGCGTTTACCTGAAACGAAGTCTCGCTTGTAGGAAGACACAGAGCCTGGCATTTAACTCCGTTTCTGAAGGGAAACACACAGCACACTTCTCATCCATGAAACACACTCTGCTTTAGAGCAAGAAGCACGCTCTTGCTTTCCAGAGTGTCTCATAAGGCGGGAAACGTGAGAGTGCTCAGAACAAAAGAACTGTGTTTCCTACACACACGGACCATATCTAGTTCAACTCTGCTTCTGAAACTGATACAAACCACAGGCCCTCTAACATCCAATGCGTTTCAGTTAAGAGCGAGAAACGTGTGAGCTTCGTGTACAATATAGCTTCGTTTGAGCTGAAAAGTGACTGCGTTTACCTGAAACGAAGTCTCGCTTGTAGGAAGACACAGAGCCTGGCATTTAACTCCGTTTCTGAAGGGAAACACACAGCACACTTCTCATCCATGAAACACACTCTGCTTTAGAGCAAGAAGCATGCTCTTGCTTTCCAGAGTCTCTCATAAGGCGGGAAACGTGAGAGTGCTCAGAACAAAAGAACTGTGTTTCCTACACACACGGACCATATCTAGTTCAACTCTGCTTCTGAAACTGATACAAACCACAGGCCCTCTAACATCCAATGCGTTTCAGTTAAGTGCGAGAAACGTGTGAGCTTCGTGTACAATATAGCTTCCTTTGAGCTGAAAAGTGACTGCGTTTACCTGAAACGAAGTCTCGCTTGTAGGAAGACACAGAGCCTGGCATTTAACTCCGTTTCTGAAGGGAAACACACAGCACACTTCTCATCCATGAAACACACTCTGCTTTAGAGCAAGAAGCACGCTCTTGCTTTCCAGAGTCTCTCATAAGGCGGGAAACGTGAGAGTGCTCAGAACAAAAGAACTGTGTTTCCTACACACACGGACCATATCTAGTTCAACTCTGCTTCTGAAACTGATACAAACCACAGGCCCTCTAACATCCAATGCGTTTCAGTTAAGAGCGAGAAACGTGTGAGCTTCGTGTACAATATAGCTTCGTTTGAGCTGAAAAGTGACTGCGTTTACCTGAAACGAAGTCTCGCTTGTAGGAAGACACAGAGCCTGGCATTTAACTCCGTTTCTGAAGGGAAACACACAGCACACTTCTCATCCATGAAACACACTCTGCTTTAGAGCAAGAAGCACGCTCTTGCTTTCCAGAGTCTCTCATAAGGCGGGAAACGTGAGAGTGCTCAGAACAAAAGAACTGTGTTTCCTACACACACGGACCATATCTAGTTCAACTCTGCTTCTGAAACTGATACAAACCACAGGCCCTCTAACATCCAATGCGTTTCAGTTAAGAGCGAGAAACGTGTGAGCTTCGTGTACAATATAGCTTCGTTTGAGCTGAAAAGTGACTGCGTTTACCTGAAACGAAGTCTCGCTTGTAGGAAGACACAGAGCCTGGCATTTAACTCCGTTTCTGAAGGGAAACACACAGCACACTTCTCATCCATGAAACACACTCTGCTTTAGAGCAAGAAGCACGCTCTTGCTTTCCAGAGTCTCTCATAAGGCGGGAAACGTGAGAGTGCTCAGAACAAAAGAACTGTGTTTCCTACACACACGGACCATATCTAGTTCAACTCTGCTTCTGAAACTGATACAAACCACAGGCCCTCTAACATCCAATGCGTTTCAGTTAAGAGCGAGAAACGTGTGAGCTTCGTGTACAATATAGCTTCGTTTGAGCTGAAAAGTGACTGCGTTTACCTGAAACGAAGTCTCGCTTGTAGGAAGACACAGAGCCTGGCATTTAACTCCGTTTCTGAAGGGAAACACACAGCACACTTCTCATCCATGAAACACACTCTGCTTTAGAGCAAGAAGCACGCTCTTGCTTTCCAGAGTCTCTCATAAGGCGGGAAACGTGAGAGTGCTCAGAACAAAAGAACTGTGTTTCCTACACACACGGACCATATCTAGTTCAACTCTGCTTCTGAAACTGATACAAACCACAGGCCCTCTAACATCCAATGCGTTTCAGTTAAGAGCGAGAAACGTGTGAGCTTCGTGTACAATATAGCTTCGTTTGAGCTGAAAAGTGACTGCGTTTACCTGAAACGAAGTCTCGCTTGTAGGAAGACACAGAGCCTGGCATTTAACTCCGTTTCTGAAGGGAAACACACAGCACACTTCTCATCCATGAAACACACTCTGCTTTAGAGCAAGAAGCATGCTCTTGCTTTCCAGAGTCTCTCATAAGGCGGGAAACGTGAGAGTGCTCAGAACAAAAGAACTGTGTTTCCTACACACACGGACCATATCTAGTTCAACTCTGCTTCTGAAACTGATACAAACCACAGGTCCTCTAACATCCAATGCGTTTCAGTTAAGTGCGAGAAACGTGTGAGCTTCGTGTACAATATAGCTTCGTTTGAGCTGAAAAGTGACTGCGTTTACCTGAAACGAAGTCTCGCTTGTAGGAAGACACAGAGCCTGGCATTTAACTCCGTTTCTGAAGGGAAACACACAGCACACTTCTCATCCATGAAACACACTCTGCTTTAGAGCAAGAAGCACGCTCTTGCTTTCCAGAGTGTCTCATAAGGCGGGAAACGTGAGAGTGCTCAGAACAAAAGAACTGTGTTTCCTACACACACGGACCATATCTAGTTCAACTCTGCTTCTGAAACTGATACAAACCACAGGCCCTCTAACATCCAATGCGTTTCAGTTAAGAGCGAGAAACGTGTGAGCTTCGTGTACAATATAGCTTCGTTTGAGCTGAAAAGTGACTGCGTTTACCTGAAACGAAGTCTCGCTTGTAGGAAGACACAGAGCCTGGCATTTAACTCCGTTTCTGAAGGGAAACACACAGCACACTTCTCATCCATGAAACACACTCTGCTTTAGAGCAAGAAGCACGCTCTTGCTTTCCAGAGTCTCTCATAAGGCGGGAAACGTGAGAGTGCTCAGAACAAAAGAACTGTGTTTCCTACACACACGGACCATATCTAGTTCAACTCTGCTTCTGAAACTGATACAAACCACAGGCCCTCTAACATCCAATGCGTTTCAGTTAAGTGCGAGAAACGTGTGAGCTTCGTGTACAATATAGCTTCCTTTGAGCTGAAAAGTGACTGCGTTTACCTGAAACGAAGTCTCGCTTGTAGGAAGACACAGAGCCTGGCATTTAACTCCGTTTCTGAAGGGAAACACACAGCACACTTCTCATCCATGAAACACACTCTGCTTTAGAGCAAGAAGCACGCTCTTGCTTTCCAGAGTCTCTCATAAGGCGGGAAACGTGAGAGTGCTCAGAACAAAAGAACTGTGTTTCCTACACACACGGACCATATCTAGTTCAACTCTGCTTCTGAAACTGATACAAACCACAGGCCCTCTAACATCCAATGCGTTTCAGTTAAGAGCGAGAAACGTGTGAGCTTCGTGTACAATATAGCTTCGTTTGAGCTGAAAAGTGACTGCGTTTACCTGAAACGAAGTCTCGCTTGTAGGAAGACACAGAGCCTGGCATTTAACTCCGTTTCTGAAGGGAAACACACAGCACACTTCTCATCCATGAAACACACTCTGCTTTAGAGCAAGAAGCACGCTCTTGCTTTCCAGAGTCTCTCATAAGGCGGGAAACGTGAGAGTGCTCAGAACAAAAGAACTGTGTTTCCTACACACACGGACCATATCTAGTTCAACTCTGCTTCTGAAACTGATACAAACCACAGGCCCTCTAACATCCAATGCGTTTCAGTTAAGAGCGAGAAACGTGTGAGCTTCGTGTACAATATAGCTTCGTTTGAGCTGAAAAGTGACTGCGTTTACCTGAAACGAAGTCTCGCTTGTAGGAAGACACAGAGCCTGGCATTTAACTCCGTTTCTGAAGGGAAACACACAGCACACTTCTCATCCATGAAACACACTCTGCTTTAGAGCAAGAAGCACGCTCTTGCTTTCCAGAGTCTCTCATAAGGCGGGAAACGTGAGAGTGCTCAGAACAAAAGAACTGTGTTTCCTACACACACGGACCATATCTAGTTCAACTCTGCTTCTGAAACTGATACAAACCACAGGCCCTCTAACATCCAATGCGTTTCAGTTAAGAGCGAGAAACGTGTGAGCTTCGTGTACAATATAGCTTCGTTTGAGCTGAAAAGTGACTGCGTTTACCTGAAACGAAGTCTCGCTTGTAGGAAGACACAGAGCCTGGCATTTAACTCCGTTTCTGAAGGGAAACACACAGCACACTTCTCATCCATGAAACACACTCTGCTTTAGAGCAAGAAGCACGCTCTTGCTTTCCAGAGTCTCTCATAAGGCGGGAAACGTGAGAGTGCTCAGAACAAAAGAACTGTGTTTCCTACACACACGGACCATATCTAGTTCAACTCTGCTTCTGAAACTGATACAAACCACAGGCCCTCTAACATCCAATGCGTTTCAGTTAAGAGCGAGAAACGTGTGAGCTTCGTGTACAATATAGCTTCGTTTGAGCTGAAAAGTGACTGCGTTTACCTGAAACGAAGTCTCGCTTGTAGGAAGACACAGAGCCTGGCATTTAACTCCGTTTCTGAAGGGAAACACACAGCACACTTCTCATCCATGAAACACACTCTGCTTTAGAGCAAGAAGCATGCTCTTGCTTTCCAGAGTCTCTCATAAGGCGGGAAACGTGAGAGTGCTCAGAACAAAAGAACTGTGTTTCCTACACACACGGACCATATCTAGTTCAACTCTGCTTCTGAAACTGATACAAACCACAGGCCCTCTAACATCCAATGCGTTTCAGTTAAGTGCGAGAAACGTGTGAGCTTCGTGTACAATATAGCTTCGTTTGAGCTGAAAAGTGACTGCGTTTACCTGAAACGAAGTCTCGCTTGTAGGAAGACACAGAGCCTGGCATTTAACTCCGTTTCTGAAGGGAAACACACAGCACACTTCTCATCCATGAAACACACTCTGCTTTAGAGCAAGAAGCACGCTCTTGCTTTCCAGAGTGTCTCATAAGGCGGGAAACGTGAGAGTGCTCAGAACAAAAGAACTGTGTTTCCTACACACACGGACCATATCTAGTTCAACTCTGCTTCTGAAACTGATACAAACCACAGGCCCTCTAACATCCAATGCGTTTCAGTTAAGAGCGAGAAACGTGTGAGCTTCGTGTACAATATAGCTTCGTTTGAGCTGAAAAGTGACTGCGTTTACCTGAAACGAAGTCTCGCTTGTAGGAAGACACAGAGCCTGGCATTTAACTCCGTTTCTGAAGGGAAACACACAGCACACTTCTCATCCATGAAACACACTCTGCTTTAGAGCAAGAAGCATGCTCTTGCTTTCCAGAGTCTCTCATAAGGCGGGAAACGTGAGAGTGCTCAGAACAAAAGAACTGTGTTTCCTACACACACGGACCATATCTAGTTCAACTCTGCTTCTGAAACTGATACAAACCACAGGCCCTCTAACATCCAATGCGTTTCAGTTAAGTGCGAGAAACGTGTGAGCTTCGTGTACAATATAGCTTCCTTTGAGCTGAAAAGTGACTGCGTTTACCTGAAACGAAGTCTCGCTTGTAGGAAGACACAGAGCCTGGCATTTAACTCCGTTTCTGAAGGGAAACACACAGCACACTTCTCATCCATGAAACACACTCTGCTTTAGAGCAAGAAGCACGCTCTTGCTTTCCAGAGTCTCTCATAAGGCGGGAAACGTGAGAGTGCTCAGAACAAAAGAACTGTGTTTCCTACACACACGGACCATATCTAGTTCAACTCTGCTTCTGAAACTGATACAAACCACAGGCCCTCTAACATCCAATGCGTTTCAGTTAAGAGCGAGAAACGTGTGAGCTTCGTGTACAATATAGCTTCGTTTGAGCTGAAAAGTGACTGCGTTTACCTGAAACGAAGTCTCGCTTGTAGGAAGACACAGAGCCTGGCATTTAACTCCGTTTCTGAAGGGAAACACACAGCACACTTCTCATCCATGAAACACACTCTGCTTTAGAGCAAGAAGCACGCTCTTGCTTTCCAGAGTCTCTCATAAGGCGGGAAACGTGAGAGTGCTCAGAACAAAAGAACTGTGTTTCCTACACACACGGACCATATCTAGTTCAACTCTGCTTCTGAAACTGATACAAACCACAGGCCCTCTAACATCCAATGCGTTTCAGTTAAGAGCGAGAAACGTGTGAGCTTCGTGTACAATATAGCTTCGTTTGAGCTGAAAAGTGACTGCGTTTACCTGAAACGAAGTCTCGCTTGTAGGAAGACACAGAGCCTGGCATTTAACTCCGTTTCTGAAGGGAAACACACAGCACACTTCTCATCCATGAAACACACTCTGCTTTAGAGCAAGAAGCATGCTCTTGCTTTCCAGAGTCTCTCATAAGGCGGGAAACGTGAGAGTGCTCAGAACAAAAGAACTGTGTTTCCTACACACACGGACCATATCTAGTTCAACTCTGCTTCTGAAACTGATACAAACCACAGGCCCTCTAACATCCAATGCGTTTCAGTTAAGTGCGAGAAACGTGTGAGCTTCGTGTACAATATAGCTTCGTTTGAGCTGAAAAGTGACTGCGTTTACCTGAAACGAAGTCTCGCTTGTAGGAAGACACAGAGCCTGGCATTTAACTCCGTTTCTGAAGGGAAACACACAGCACACTTCTCATCCATGAAACACACTCTGCTTTAGAGCAAGAAGCACGCTCTTGCTTTCCAGAGTGTCTCATAAGGCGGGAAACGTGAGAGTGCTCAGAACAAAAGAACTGTGTTTCCTACACACACGGACCATATCTAGTTCAACTCTGCTTCTGAAACTGATACAAACCACAGGCCCTCTAACATCCAATGCGTTTCAGTTAAGAGCGAGAAACGTGTGAGCTTCGTGTACAATATAGCTTCGTTTGAGCTGAAAAGTGACTGCGTTTACCTGAAACGAAGTCTCGCTTGTAGGAAGACACAGAGCCTGGCATTTAACTCCGTTTCTGAAGGGAAACACACAGCACACTTCTCATCCATGAAACACACTCTGCTTTAGAGCAAGAAGCATGCTCTTGCTTTCCAGAGTCTCTCATAAGGCGGGAAACGTGAGAGTGCTCAGAACAAAAGAACTGTGTTTCCTACACACACGGACCATATCTAGTTCAACTCTGCTTCTGAAACTGATACAAACCACAGGCCCTCTAACATCCAATGCGTTTCAGTTAAGTGCGAGAAACGTGTGAGCTTCGTGTACAATATAGCTTCCTTTGAGCTGAAAAGTGACTGCGTTTACCTGAAACGAAGTCTCGCTTGTAGGAAGACACAGAGCCTGGCATTTAACTCCGTTTCTGAAGGGAAACACACAGCACACTTCTCATCCATGAAACACACTCTGCTTTAGAGCAAGAAGCACGCTCTTGCTTTCCAGAGTCTCTCATAAGGCGGGAAACGTGAGAGTGCTCAGAACAAAAGAACTGTGTTTCCTACACACACGGACCATATCTAGTTCAACTCTGCTTCTGAAACTGATACAAACCACAGGCCCTCTAACATCCAATGCGTTTCAGTTAAGAGCGAGAAACGTGTGAGCTTCGTGTACAATATAGCTTCGTTTGAGCTGAAAAGTGACTGCGTTTACCTGAAACGAAGTCTCGCTTGTAGGAAGACACAGAGCCTGGCATTTAACTCCGTTTCTGAAGGGAAACACACAGCACACTTCTCATCCATGAAACACACTCTGCTTTAGAGCAAGAAGCACGCTCTTGCTTTCCAGAGTCTCTCATAAGGCGGGAAACGTGAGAGTGCTCAGAACAAAAGAACTGTGTTTCCTACACACACGGACCATATCTAGTTCAACTCTGCTTCTGAAACTGATACAAACCACAGGCCCTCTAACATCCAATGCGTTTCAGTTAAGAGCGAGAAACGTGTGAGCTTCGTGTACAATATAGCTTCGTTTGAGCTGAAAAGTGACTGCGTTTACCTGAAACGAAGTCTCGCTTGTAGGAAGACACAGAGCCTGGCATTTAACTCCGTTTCTGAAGGGAAACACACAGCACACTTCTCATCCATGAAACACACTCTGCTTTAGAGCAAGAAGCATGCTCTTGCTTTCCAGAGTCTCTCATAAGGCGGGAAACGTGAGAGTGCTCAGAACAAAAGAACTGTGTTTCCTACACACACGGACCATATCTAGTTCAACTCTGCTTCTGAAACTGATACAAACCACAGGCCCTCTAACATCCAATGCGTTTCAGTTAAGAGCGAGAAACGTGTGAGCTTCGTGTACAATATAGCTTCGTTTGAGCTGAAAAGTGACTGCGTTTACCTGAAACGAAGTCTCGCTTGTAGGAAGACACAGAGCCTGGCATTTAACTCCGTTTCTGAAGGGAAACACACAGCACACTTCTCATCCATGAAACACACTCTGCTTTAGAGCAAGAAGCACGCTCTTGCTTTCCAGAGTCTCTCATAAGGCGGGAAACGTGAGAGTGCTCAGAACAAAAGAACTGTGTTTCCTACACACACGGACCATATCTAGTTCAACTCTGCTTCTGAAACTGATACAAACCACAGGCCCTCTAACATCCAATGCGTTTCAGTTAAGAGCGAGAAACGTGTGAGCTTCGTGTACAATATAGCTTCGTTTGAGCTGAAAAGTGACTGCGTTTACCTGAAACGAAGTCTCGCTTGTAGGAAGACACAGAGCCTGGCATTTAACTCCGTTTCTGAAGGGAAACACACAGCACACTTCTCATCCATGAAACACACTCTGCTTTAGAGCAAGAAGCATGCTCTTGCTTTCCAGAGTCTCTCATAAGGCGGGAAACGTGAGAGTGCTCAGAACAAAAGAACTGTGTTTCCTACACACACGGACCATATCTAGTTCAACTCTGCTTCTGAAACTGATACAAACCACAGGCCCTCTAACATCCAATGCGTTTCAGTTAAGTGCGAGAAACGTGTGAGCTTCGTGTACAATATAGCTTCGTTTGAGCTGAAAAGTGACTGCGTTTACCTGAAACGAAGTCTCGCTTGTAGGAAGACACAGAGCCTGGCATTTAACTCCGTTTCTGAAGGGAAACACACAGCACACTTCTCATCCATGAAACACACTCTGCTTTAGAGCAAGAAGCACGCTCTTGCTTTCCAGAGTGTCTCATAAGGCGGGAAACGTGAGAGTGCTCAGAACAAAAGAACTGTGTTTCCTACACACACGGACCATATCTAGTTCAACTCTGCTTCTGAAACTGATACAAACCACAGGCCCTCTAACATCCAATGCGTTTCAGTTAAGAGCGAGAAACGTGTGAGCTTCGTGTACAATATAGCTTCGTTTGAGCTGAAAAGTGACTGCGTTTACCTGAAACGAAGTCTCGCTTGTAGGAAGACACAGAGCCTGGCATTTAACTCCGTTTCTGAAGGGAAACACACAGCACACTTCTCATCCATGAAACACACTCTGCTTTAGAGCAAGAAGCACGCTCTTGCTTTCCAGAGTCTCTCATAAGGCGGGAAACGTGAGAGTGCTCAGAACAAAAGAACTGTGTTTCCTACACACACGGACCATATCTAGTTCAACTCTGCTTCTGAAACTGATACAAACCACAGGCCCTCTAACATCCAATGCGTTTCAGTTAAGTGCGAGAAACGTGTGAGCTTCGTGTACAATATAGCTTCCTTTGAGCTGAAAAGTGACTGCGTTTACCTGAAACGAAGTCTCGCTTGTAGGAAGACACAGAGCCTGGCATTTAACTCCGTTTCTGAAGGGAAACACACAGCACACTTCTCATCCATGAAACACACTCTGCTTTAGAGCAAGAAGCACGCTCTTGCTTTCCAGAGTCTCTCATAAGGCGGGAAACGTGAGAGTGCTCAGAACAAAAGAACTGTGTTTCCTACACACACGGACCATATCTAGTTCAACTCTGCTTCTGAAACTGATACAAACCACAGGCCCTCTAACATCCAATGCGTTTCAGTTAAGAGCGAGAAACGTGTGAGCTTCGTGTACAATATAGCTTCGTTTGAGCTGAAAAGTGACTGCGTTTACCTGAAACGAAGTCTCGCTTGTAGGAAGACACAGAGCCTGGCATTTAACTCCGTTTCTGAAGGGAAACACACAGCACACTTCTCATCCATGAAACACACTCTGCTTTAGAGCAAGAAGCACGCTCTTGCTTTCCAGAGTCTCTCATAAGGCGGGAAACGTGAGAGTGCTCAGAACAAAAGAACTGTGTTTCCTACACACACGGACCATATCTAGTTCAACTCTGCTTCTGAAACTGATACAAACCACAGGCCCTCTAACATCCAATGCGTTTCAGTTAAGAGCGAGAAACGTGTGAGCTTCGTGTACAATATAGCTTCGTTTGAGCTGAAAAGTGACTGCGTTTACCTGAAACGAAGTCTCGCTTGTAGGAAGACACAGAGCCTGGCATTTAACTCCGTTTCTGAAGGGAAACACACAGCACACTTCTCATCCATGAAACACACTCTGCTTTAGAGCAAGAAGCATGCTCTTGCTTTCCAGAGTCTCTCATAAGGCGGGAAACGTGAGAGTGCTCAGAACAAAAGAACTGTGTTTCCTACACACACGGACCATATCTAGTTCAACTCTGCTTCTGAAACTGATACAAACCACAGGCCCTCTAACATCCAATGCGTTTCAGTTAAGAGCGAGAAACGTGTGAGCTTCGTGTACAATATAGCTTCGTTTGAGCTGAAAAGTGACTGCGTTTACCTGAAACGAAGTCTCGCTTGTAGGAAGACACAGAGCCTGGCATTTAACTCCGTTTCTGAAGGGAAACACACAGCACACTTCTCATCCATGAAACACACTCTGCTTTAGAGCAAGAAGCACGCTCTTGCTTTCCAGAGTCTCTCATAAGGCGGGAAACGTGAGAGTGCTCAGAACAAAAGAACTGTGTTTCCTACACACACGGACCATATCTAGTTCAACTCTGCTTCTGAAACTGATACAAACCACAGGCCCTCTAACATCCAATGCGTTTCAGTTAAGAGCGAGAAACGTGTGAGCTTCGTGTACAATATAGCTTCGTTTGAGCTGAAAAGTGACTGCGTTTACCTGAAACGAAGTCTCGCTTGTAGGAAGACACAGAGCCTGGCATTTAACTCCGTTTCTGAAGGGAAACACACAGCACACTTCTCATCCATGAAACACACTCTGCTTTAGAGCAAGAAGCATGCTCTTGCTTTCCAGAGTCTCTCATAAGGCGGGAAACGTGAGAGTGCTCAGAACAAAAGAACTGTGTTTCCTACACACACGGACCATATCTAGTTCAACTCTGCTTCTGAAACTGATACAAACCACAGGCCCTCTAACATCCAATGCGTTTCAGTTAAGTGCGAGAAACGTGTGAGCTTCGTGTACAATATAGCTTCGTTTGAGCTGAAAAGTGACTGCGTTTACCTGAAACGAAGTCTCGCTTGTAGGAAGACACAGAGCCTGGCATTTAACTCCGTTTCTGAAGGGAAACACACAGCACACTTCTCATCCATGAAACACACTCTGCTTTAGAGCAAGAAGCACGCTCTTGCTTTCCAGAGTGTCTCATAAGGCGGGAAACGTGAGAGTGCTCAGAACAAAAGAACTGTGTTTCCTACACACACGGACCATATCTAGTTCAACTCTGCTTCTGAAACTGATACAAACCACAGGCCCTCTAACATCCAATGCGTTTCAGTTAAGAGCGAGAAACGTGTGAGCTTCGTGTACAATATAGCTTCGTTTGAGCTGAAAAGTGACTGCGTTTACCTGAAACGAAGTCTCGCTTGTAGGAAGACACAGAGCCTGGCATTTAACTCCGTTTCTGAAGGGAAACACACAGCACACTTCTCATCCATGAAACACACTCTGCTTTAGAGCAAGAAGCATGCTCTTGCTTTCCAGAGTCTCTCATAAGGCGGGAAACGTGAGAGTGCTCAGAACAAAAGAACTGTGTTTCCTACACACACGGACCATATCTAGTTCAACTCTGCTTCTGAAACTGATACAAACCACAGGCCCTCTAACATCCAATGCGTTTCAGTTAAGTGCGAGAAACGTGTGAGCTTCGTGTACAATATAGCTTCCTTTGAGCTGAAAAGTGACTGCGTTTACCTGAAACGAAGTCTCGCTTGTAGGAAGACACAGAGCCTGGCATTTAACTCCGTTTCTGAAGGGAAACACACAGCACACTTCTCATCCATGAAACACACTCTGCTTTAGAGCAAGAAGCACGCTCTTGCTTTCCAGAGTCTCTCATAAGGCGGGAAACGTGAGAGTGCTCAGAACAAAAGAACTGTGTTTCCTACACACACGGACCATATCTAGTTCAACTCTGCTTCTGAAACTGATACAAACCACAGGCCCTCTAACATCCAATGCGTTTCAGTTAAGAGCGAGAAACGTGTGAGCTTCGTGTACAATATAGCTTCGTTTGAGCTGAAAAGTGACTGCGTTTACCTGAAACGAAGTCTCGCTTGTAGGAAGACACAGAGCCTGGCATTTAACTCCGTTTCTGAAGGGAAACACACAGCACACTTCTCATCCATGAAACACACTCTGCTTTAGAGCAAGAAGCACGCTCTTGCTTTCCAGAGTCTCTCATAAGGCGGGAAACGTGAGAGTGCTCAGAACAAAAGAACTGTGTTTCCTACACACACGGACCATATCTAGTTCAACTCTGCTTCTGAAACTGATACAAACCACAGGCCCTCTAACATCCAATGCGTTTCAGTTAAGAGCGAGAAACGTGTGAGCTTCGTGTACAATATAGCTTCGTTTGAGCTGAAAAGTGACTGCGTTTACCTGAAACGAAGTCTCGCTTGTAGGAAGACACAGAGCCTGGCATTTAACTCCGTTTCTGAAGGGAAACACACAGCACACTTCTCATCCATGAAACACACTCTGCTTTAGAGCAAGAAGCATGCTCTTGCTTTCCAGAGTCTCTCATAAGGCGGGAAACGTGAGAGTGCTCAGAACAAAAGAACTGTGTTTCCTACACACACGGACCATATCTAGTTCAACTCTGCTTCTGAAACTGATACAAACCACAGGCCCTCTAACATCCAATGCGTTTCAGTTAAGAGCGAGAAACGTGTGAGCTTCGTGTACAATATAGCTTCGTTTGAGCTGAAAAGTGACTGCGTTTACCTGAAACGAAGTCTCGCTTGTAGGAAGACACAGAGCCTGGCATTTAACTCCGTTTCTGAAGGGAAACACACAGCACACTTCTCATCCATGAAACACACTCTGCTTTAGAGCAAGAAGCACGCTCTTGCTTTCCAGAGTCTCTCATAAGGCGGGAAACGTGAGAGTGCTCAGAACAAAAGAACTGTGTTTCCTACACACACGGACCATATCTAGTTCAACTCTGCTTCTGAAACTGATACAAACCACAGGCCCTCTAACATCCAATGCGTTTCAGTTAAGAGCGAGAAACGTGTGAGCTTCGTGTACAATATAGCTTCGTTTGAGCTGAAAAGTGACTGCGTTTACCTGAAACGAAGTCTCGCTTGTAGGAAGACACAGAGCCTGGCATTTAACTCCGTTTCTGAAGGGAAACACACAGCACACTTCTCATCCATGAAACACACTCTGCTTTAGAGCAAGAAGCATGCTCTTGCTTTCCAGAGTCTCTCATAAGGCGGGAAACGTGAGAGTGCTCAGAACAAAAGAACTGTGTTTCCTACACACACGGACCATATCTAGTTCAACTCTGCTTCTGAAACTGATACAAACCACAGGCCCTCTAACATCCAATGCGTTTCAGTTAAGTGCGAGAAACGTGTGAGCTTCGTGTACAATATAGCTTCGTTTGAGCTGAAAAGTGACTGCGTTTACCTGAAACGAAGTCTCGCTTGTAGGAAGACACAGAGCCTGGCATTTAACTCCGTTTCTGAAGGGAAACACACAGCACACTTCTCATCCATGAAACACACTCTGCTTTAGAGCAAGAAGCACGCTCTTGCTTTCCAGAGTGTCTCATAAGGCGGGAAACGTGAGAGTGCTCAGAACAAAAGAACTGTGTTTCCTACACACACGGACCATATCTAGTTCAACTCTGCTTCTGAAACTGATACAAACCACAGGCCCTCTAACATCCAATGCGTTTCAGTTAAGAGCGAGAAACGTGTGAGCTTCGTGTACAATATAGCTTCGTTTGAGCTGAAAAGTGACTGCGTTTACCTGAAACGAAGTCTCGCTTGTAGGAAGACACAGAGCCTGGCATTTAACTCCGTTTCTGAAGGGAAACACACAGCACACTTCTCATCCATGAAACACACTCTGCTTTAGAGCAAGAAGCATGCTCTTGCTTTCCAGAGTCTCTCATAAGGCGGGAAACGTGAGAGTGCTCAGAACAAAAGAACTGTGTTTCCTACACACACGGACCATATCTAGTTCAACTCTGCTTCTGAAACTGATACAAACCACAGGCCCTCTAACATCCAATGCGTTTCAGTTAAGTGCGAGAAACGTGTGAGCTTCGTGTACAATATAGCTTCCTTTGAGCTGAAAAGTGACTGCGTTTACCTGAAACGAAGTCTCGCTTGTAGGAAGACACAGAGCCTGGCATTTAACTCCGTTTCTGAAGGGAAACACACAGCACACTTCTCATCCATGAAACACACTCTGCTTTAGAGCAAGAAGCACGCTCTTGCTTTCCAGAGTCTCTCATAAGGCGGGAAACGTGAGAGTGCTCAGAACAAAAGAACTGTGTTTCCTACACACACGGACCATATCTAGTTCAACTCTGCTTCTGAAACTGATACAAACCACAGGCCCTCTAACATCCAATGCGTTTCAGTTAAGAGCGAGAAACGTGTGAGCTTCGTGTACAATATAGCTTCGTTTGAGCTGAAAAGTGACTGCGTTTACCTGAAACGAAGTCTCGCTTGTAGGAAGACACAGAGCCTGGCATTTAACTCCGTTTCTGAAGGGAAACACACAGCACACTTCTCATCCATGAAACACACTCTGCTTTAGAGCAAGAAGCACGCTCTTGCTTTCCAGAGTCTCTCATAAGGCGGGAAACGTGAGAGTGCTCAGAACAAAAGAACTGTGTTTCCTACACACACGGACCATATCTAGTTCAACTCTGCTTCTGAAACTGATACAAACCACAGGTCCTCTAACATCCAACGGTTTTCAGTTAAGAGTGAGACACGTGTGAGCTTCGTGAACGATGTAGCTTCTTTTGAGCTGAAAATTGACTGCCTTTACCTGAAACGAAGTCTTGGTTGTCTGAAGACACAGAGCCTGGCATTTAACTCCGTTTCTGAAGGGAAACACACAGCAGAGTTCTCATCCATGAAACACACTCTGCTATAGAGCAAGAAGCACACTCGTGATTTCTAGATTCACTAAAACAGAGGGAAAAGTGCGTGTGCTCAGAACAAAAGAAGTGTGTTTCCTACACACACGCACCATATCTAATTCTACTCTGCTTCTGAAACTGATACAAACCACAGGTCCTCTAACATCCAGTGCTATTCAGTTAGAACGAGAATCATGTGAGCTTTGTGAATGATATAGCTTCTGTTGAGCTGAAAAGTGACTGCGTTTACCTGAAAAGACGTCTTGCTTGTAGGAAGACACAGAGCATGGCATTTAACTCCGTTTCTGAAGGGAAACACACTGCACAGATTTCATCCATGAAACACTGCTTTAGAGCAAGAAGCACACCCTTATTTTCTAGAGTGTCTAATAAGGCACGACACTTGAGTGTACTCAGAACAAAAGAACTGTGTTTCCTCCACACATGGACCATATCTAGTTCAACTCTGCTTCTGAAACTGATACAAACCACAGGTCCTCTAAATTCCAATGCTTTTCAGTTCAGAGTGAGAAACGTGAGAGCTACGTGACCGATGTAGCTTCAGTTGAGCTGAAAAGTGACTGTGTTTACCTGAAACGAAATCCTGCTTGTCAAAAGACACATAGCCTGGCATTTAACTCCGTTTCTGAAGGGAAACACACAGCACAGTTCTCATGCATGAAACACACTCTGCTTTAGAGCAAGAAGCACGCTCTTGCTTTATAGAGTCTCTAATTATGTGGGAAACGTGAGTGTGTTCAGAACAAAATAACTGTGTTTCCTACACACACACGGACCATATCTAGTTCAACTCTGCTTCTGAAACTGATACAAACCACCGGTCCTCTAACATCCAGAGCCTTTCAGTTAAAAGCAAGAAACGTGAGATCTTCCGCAACAATGTAGGTTCATTTGAGCTGAAAAGGGACTGTGTTAACCTGAAATGAAGTCTTGCCTGTAGGAAGACAAAGAGCCTGACATTTAACTCCGTTTCTGAAGGGAAACACACAGCACACTTCTCATCCATGAAACACACTGCTTTAGAGCAAGAAGCACGCTCTTGCTTTCTAGGGTCTCTAATAAGGCGGGAAACGTGAGAGTGCTGAGAACAAAAGAACTGTGTTTCCCACACACACGGACCATATCTAGTTCAACTCTGCTTCTGAAACTGATACAAACCACAGGCCCTCTAACATCCAATGCGTTTCAGTTAAGAGCGAGAAACGTGTGAGCTTCGTGTACAATATAGCTTCGTTTGAGCTGAAAAGTGACTGCGTTTACCTGAAACGAAGTCTCGCTTGTAGGAAGACACAGAGCCTGGCATTTAACTCCGTTTCTGAAGGGAAACACACAGCACACTTCTCATCCATGAAACACACTCTGCTTTAGAGCAAGAAGCACGCTCTTGCTTTCTAGAGTCTCTAATAAGGCGGGAAACGTGAGAGTGCTCAGAACAAAAGAACTGTGTTTCCTACACACACGGACCATATCTAGTTCAACTCTGCTTCTGAAACTGATACAAACCACAGGCCCTCTAACATCCAATGCGTTTCAGTTAAGAGCGAGAAACGTGTGAGCTTCGTGTACAATATAGCTTCGTTTGAGCTGAAAAGTGACTGCGTTTACCTGAAACGAAGTCTCGCTTGTAGGAAGACACAGAGCCTGGCATTTAACTCCGTTTCTGAAGGGAAACACACAGCACACTTCTCACCCATGAAACACACTCTGCTTTAGAGCAAGAAGCACGCTCTTGCTTTCTAGAGTCTCTAATAAGGCGGGAAACGTGAGAGTGCTCAGAACAAAAGAACTGTGTTTCCTACACACACGGACCATATCTAGTTCAACTCTGCTTCTGAAACTGATACAAACCACAGGCCCTCTAACATCCAATGCGTTTCAGTTAAGAGCGAGAAACGTGTGAGCTTCGTGTACAATATAGCTTCGTTTGAGCTGAAAAGTGACTGTGTTTACCTGAAACGAAGTCTCACTTGGAGGAAGACACAGAGCCTGGCATTTAACTCCGTTTCTGAAGGGAAACACACAGCACACTTCTCATCCATGAAACACACTCTTCTTTAGAGCAAGAAGCACGCTCTTGCTTTCTAGAGTCTCTAATAAGGCGGGAAACGTGAGAGTGCTCAGAACAAAAGAACTGTGTTTCCTACACACACGATCCATATCTAGTTCAACTCTGCTTCTGAAACTGATACAAACCACAGGCCCTCTAACATCCAATGCGTTTCAGTTAAGAGCGAGAAACGTGTGAGCTTCGTGTACAATATAGCTTCGTTTGAGCTGAAAAGTGACTGCGTTTACCTGAAACGAAGTCTCGCTTGTAGGAAGACACAGAGCCTGGCATTTAACTCCGTTTCTGAAGGGAAACACACAGCACACTTCTCATCCATGAAACACACTCTGCTTTAGAGCAAGAAGCACGGTCTTGCTTTCTAGATTCTCTAATAAGGCGGGAAACGTGAGAGTGCTCAGAACTAAAGAACTGTGTTTCCTACACACACGGACCATATCTAGTTCAACTCTGCTTCTGAAACTGATACAAACCACAGGCCCTCTAACATCCAATGCGTTTCAGTTAAGAGCGAGAAACGTGTGAGCTTCGTGTACAATATAGCTTCGTTTGAGCTGAAAAGTGACTGCGTTTACCTGAAACGAAGACTCGCTTGTAGGAAGACACAGAGCCTGGGATTTAACTCCGTTTCTGAAGGGAAACACACAGCACACTTCTCATCCATGAAACACACTCTGCTTTAGAGCAAGAAGCACGCTCTTGCTTTCCAGAGTCTCTCATAAGGCGGGAAACGTGAGAGTGCTCAGAACAAAAGAACTGTGTTTCCTACACACACGGACCATATCTAGTTCAACTCTGCTTCTGAAACTGATACAAACCACAGGCCCTCTAACATCCAATGCGTTTCAGTTAAGAGCGAGAAACGTGTGAGCTTCGTGTACAATATAGCTTCCTTTGAGCTGAAAAGTGACTGCGTTTACCTGAAATGAAGTCTCGCTTGTAGGAAGACACAGAGCCTGGCATTTAACTCCGTTTCTGAAGGGAAACACACAGCACACTTCTCATCCATGAAACACACTCTGCTTTAGAGCAAGATGCACGCTCTTGCTTTCCAGAGTCTCTCATAAGGCGGGAAACGTGAGAGTGCTCAGAAAAAAAGAACTGTGTTTCCTACACACACGGACCATATCTAGTTCAACTCTGCTTCTGAAACTGATACAAACCACAGGCCCTCTAACATCCAATGCGTTTCAGTTAAGAGCGAGAAACGTGTGAGCTTCGTGTACAATATAGCTTCGTTTGAGCTGAAAAGTGACTGCGTTTACCTGAAACGAAGTCTCGCTTGTAGGAAGACACAGAGCCTGGCATTTAACTCCGTTTCTGAAGGGAAACACACAGCACACTTCTCATCCATGAAACACACTCTGCTTTAGAGCAAGAAGCACGCTCTTGCTTTCCAGAGTCTCTCATAAGGCGGGAAACGTGAGAGTGCTCAGAACAAAAGAACTGTGTTTCCTACACACACGGACCATATCTAGTTCAACTCTGCTTCTGAAACTGATACAAACCACAGGCCCTCTAACATCCAATGCGTTTCAGTTAAGAGCGAGAAACGTGTGAGCTTCGTGTACAATATAGCTTCGTTTGAGCTGAAAAGTGACTGCGTTTACCTGAAACGAAGTCTCGCTTGTAGGAAGACACAGAGCCTGGCATTTAACTCCGTTTCTGAAGGGAAACACACAGCACACTTCTCATCCATGAAACACACTCTGCTTTAGAGCAAGAAGCATGCTCTTGCTTTCCAGAGTCTCTCATAAGGCGGGAAACGTGAGAGTGCTCAGAACAAAAGAACTGTGTTTCCTACACACAAGGACCATATCTAGTTCAACTCTGCTTCTGAAACTGATACAAACCACAGGCCCTCTAACATCCAATGCGTTTCAGTTAAGAGCGAGAAACGTGTGAGCTTCGTGTACAATATAGCTTCGTTTGAGCTGAAAAGTGACTGCGTTTACCTGAAACGAAGTCTCGCTTGTAGGAAGACACAGAGCCTGGCATTTAACTCCGTTTCTGAAGGGAAACACACAGCACACTTCTCATCCATGAAACACACTCTGCTTTAGAGCAAGAAGCATGCTCTTGCTTTCCAGAGTCTCTCATAAGGCGGGAAACGTGAGAGTGCTCAGAACTAAAGAACTGTGTTTCCTACACACACGGACCATATCTAGTTCAACTCTCCTTCTGAAACTGATACAAACCACAGGCCCTCTAACATCCAATGCGTTTCAGTTAAGTGCGAGAAACGTGTGAGCTTCGTGTACAATATAGCTTCGTTTGAGCTGAAAAGTGACTGCGTTTACCTGAAACGAAGTCTCGCTTGTAGGAAGACACAGAGCCTGGCATTTAACTCCGTTTCTGAAGGGAAACACACAGCACACTTCTCATCCATGAAACACACTCTGCTTTAGAGCAAGAAGCACGCTCTTGCTTTCCAGAGTCTCTCATAAGGCGGGAAACGTGAGAGTGCTCAGAACAAAAGAACTGTGTTTCCTACACACACGGACCATATCTAGTTCAACTCTGCTTCTGAAACTGATACAAACCACAGGCCCTCTAACATCCAATGCGTTTCAGTTAAGAGCGAGAAACGTGTGAGCTTCGTGTACAATATAGCTTCGTTTGAGCTGAAAAGTGACTGCGTTTACCTGAAACGAAGTCTCGCTTGTAGGAAGACACAGAGCCTGGCATTTAACTCCGTTTCTGAAGGGAAACACACAGCACACTTCTCATCCATGAAACACACTCTGCTTTAGAGCAAGAAGCACGCTCTTGCTTTCCAGAGTCTCTCATAAGGCGGGAAACGTGAGAGTGCTCAGAACAAAAGAACTGTGTTTCCTACACACACGGACCATATCTAGTTCAACTCTGCTTCTGAAACTGATACAAACCACAGGCCCTCTAACATCCAATGCGTTTCAGTTAAGAGCGAGAAACGTGTGAGCTTCGTGTACAATATAGCTTCGTTTGAGCTGAAAAGTGACTGCGTTTACCTGAAACGAAGTCTCGCTTGTAGGAAGACACAGAGCCTGGCATTTAACTCCGTTTCTGAAGGGAAACACACAGCACACTTCTCATCCATGAAACACACTCTGCTTTAGAGCAAGAAGCACGCTCTTGCTTTCCAGAGTCTCTCATAAGGCGGGAAACGTGAGAGTGCTCAGAACAAAAGAACTGTGTTTCCTACACACACGGACCATATCTAGTTCAACTCTGCTTCTGAAACTGATACAAACCACAGGCCCTCTAACATCCAATGCGTTTCAGTTAAGAGCGAGAAACGTGTGAGCTTCGTGTACAATATAGCTTCGTTTGAGCTGAAAAGTGACTGCGTTTACCTGAAACGAAGTCTCGCTTGTAGGAAGACACAGAGCCTGGCATTTAACTCCGTTTCTGAAGGGAAACACACAGCACACTTCTCATCCATGAAACACACTCTGCTTTAGAGCAAGAAGCATGCTCTTGCTTTCCAGAGTCTCTCATAAGGCGGGAAACGTGAGAGTGCTCAGAACAAAAGAACTGTGTTTCCTACACACACGGACCATATCTAGTTCAACTCTGCTTCTGAAACTGATACAAACCACAGGCCCTCTAACATCCAATGCGTTTCAGTTAAGAGCGAGAAACGTGTGAGCTTCGTGTACAATATAGCTTCGTTTGAGCTGAAAAGTGACTGCGTTTACCTGAAACGAAGTCTCGCTTGTAGGAAGACACAGAGCCTGGCATTTAACTCCGTTTCTGAAGGGAAACACACAGCACACTTCTCATCCATGAAACACACTCTGCTTTAGAGCAAGAAGCACGCTCTTGCTTTCCAGAGTCTCTCATAAGGCGGGAAACGTGAGAGTGCTCAGAACAAAAGAACTGTGTTTCCTACACACACGGACCATATCTAGTTCAACTCTGCTTCTGAAACTGATACAAACCACAGGCCCTCTAACATCCAATGCGTTTCAGTTAAGAGCGAGAAACGTGTGAGCTTCGTGTACAATATAGCTTCGTTTGAGCTGAAAAGTGACTGCGTTTACCTGAAACGAAGTCTCGCTTGTAGGAAGACACAGAGCCTGGCATTTAACTCCGTTTCTGAAGGGAAACACACAGCACACTTCTCATCCATGAAACACACTCTGCTTTAGAGCAAGAAGCACGCTCTTGCTTTCCAGAGTCTCTCATAAGGCGGGAAACGTGAGAGTGCTCAGAACAAAAGAACTGTGTTTCCTACACACACGGACCATATCTAGTTCAACTCTGCTTCTGAAACTGATATAAACCACAGGCCCTCTAACATCCAATGCGTTTCAGTTAAGAGCGAGAAACGTGTGAGCTTCGTGTACAATATAGCTTCGTTTGAGCTGAAAAGTGACTGCGTTTACCTGAAACGAAGTCTCGCTTGTAGGAAGACACAGAGCCTGGCATTTAACTCCGTTTCTGAAGGGAAACACACAGCACACTTCTCATCCATGAAACACACTCTGCTTTAGAGCAAGAAGCACGCTCTTGCTTTCCAGAGTCTCTCATAAGGCGGGAAACGTGAGAGTGCTCAGAACAAAAGAACTGTGTTTCCTACACACACGGACCATATCTAGTTCAACTCTGCTTCTGAAACTGATACAAACCACAGGCCCTCTAACATCCAATGCGTTTCAGTTAAGAGCGAGAAACGTGTGAGCTTCGTGTACAATATAGCTTCGTTTGAGCTGAAAAGTGACTGCGTTTACCTGAAACGAAGTCTCGCTTGTAGGAAGACACAGAGCCTGGCATTTAACTCCGTTTCTGAAGGGAAACACACAGCACACTTCTCATCCATGAAACACACTCTGCTTTAGAGCAAGAAGCATGCTCTTGCTTTCCAGAGTCTCTCATAAGGCGGGAAACGTGAGAGTGCTCAGAACAAAAGAACTGTGTTTCCTACACACACGGACCATATCTAGTTCAACTCTGCTTCTGAAACTGATACAAACCACAGGCCCTCTAACATCCAATGCGTTTCAGTTAAGAGCGAGAAACGTGTGAGCTTCGTGTACAATATAGCTTCGTTTGAGCTGAAAAGTGACTGCGTTTACCTGAAACGAAGTCTCGCTTGTAGGAAGACACAGAGCCTGGCATTTAACTCCGTTTCTGAAGGGAAACACACAGCACACTTCTCATCCATGAAACACACTCTGCTTTAGAGCAAGAAGCACGCTCTTGCTTTCCAGAGTCTCTCATAAGGCGGGAAACGTGAGAGTGCTCAGAACAAAAGAACTGTGTTTCCTACACACACGGACCATATCTAGTTCAACTCTGCTTCTGAAACTGATACAAACCACAGGCCCTCTAACATCCAATGCGTTTCAGTTAAGAGCGAGAAACGTGTGAGCTTCGTGTACAATATAGCTTCGTTTGAGCTGAAAAGTGACTGCGTTTACCTGAAACGAAGTCTCGCTTGTAGGAAGACACAGAGCCTGGCATTTAACTCCGTTTCTGAAGGGAAACACACAGCACACTTCTCATCCATGAAACACACTCTGCTTTAGAGCAAGAAGCATGCTCTTGCTTTCCAGAGTCTCTCATAAGGCGGGAAACGTGAGAGTGCTCAGAACAAAAGAACTGTGTTTCCTACACACACGGACCATATCTAGTTCAACTCTGCTTCTGAAACTGATACAAACCACAGGCCCTCTAACATCCAATGCGTTTCAGTTAAGTGCGAGAAACGTGTGAGCTTCGTGTACAATATAGCTTCGTTTGAGCTGAAAAGTGACTGCGTTTACCTGAAACGAAGTCTCGCTTGTAGGAAGACACAGAGCCTGGCATTTAACTCCGTTTCTGAAGGGAAACACACAGCACACTTCTCATCCATGAAACACACTCTGCTTTAGAGCAAGAAGCACGCTCTTGCTTTCCAGAGTCTCTCATAAGGCGGGAAACGTGAGAGTGCTCAGAACAAAAGAACTGTGTTTCCTACACACACGGACCATATCTAGTTCAACTCTGCTTCTGAAACTGATACAAAGCACAGGCCCTCTAACATCCAATGCGTTTCAGTTAAGAGCGAGAAACGTGTGAGCTTCGTGTACAATATAGCTTCGTTTGAGCTGAAAAGTGACTGCGTTTACCTGAAACGAAGTCTCGCTTGTAGGAAGACACAGAGCCTGGCATTTAACTCCGTTTCTGAAGGGAAACACACAGCACACTTCTCATCCATGAAACACACTCTGCTTTAGAGCAAGAAGCACGCTCTTGCTTTCCAGAGTCTCTCATAAGGCGGGAAACGTGAGAGTGCTCAGAACAAAAGAACTGTGTTTCCTACACACACGGACCATATCTAGTTCAACTCTGCTTCTGAAACTGATACAAACCACAGGCCCTCTAACATCCAATGCGTTTCAGTTAAGTGCGAGAAACGTGTGAGCTTCGTGTACAATATAGCTTCGTTTGAGCTGAAAAGTGACTGCGTTTACCTGAAACGAAGTCTCGCTTGTAGGAAGACACAGAGCCTGGCATTTAACTCCGTTTCTGAAGGGAAACACACAGCACACTTCTCATCCATGAAACACACTCTGCTTTAGAGCAAGAAGCACGCTCTTGCTTTCCAGAGTCTCTCATAAGGCGGGAAACGTGAGAGTGCTCAGAACAAAAGAACTGTGTTTCCTACACACACGGACCATATCTAGTTCAACTCTGCTTCTGAAACTGATACAAACCACAGGCCCTCTAACATCCAATGCGTTTCAGTTAAGAGCGAGAAACGTGTGAGCTTCGTGTACAATATAGCTTCGTTTGAGCTGAAAAGTGACTGCGTTTACCTGAAACGAAGTCTCGCTTGTAGGAAGACACAGAGCCTGGCATTTAACTCCGTTTCTGAAGGGAAACACACAGCACACTTCTCATCCATGAAACACACTCTGCTTTAGAGCAAGAAGCACGCTCTTGCTTTCCAGAGTCTCTCATAAGGCGGGAAACGTGAGAGTGCTCAGAACAAAAGAACTGTGTTTCCTACACACACGGACCATATCTAGTTCAACTCTGCTTCTGAAACTGATACAAACCACAGGCCCTCTAACATCCAATGCGTTTCAGTTAAGAGCGAGAAACGTGTGAGCTTCGTGTACAATATAGCTTCGTTTGAGCTGAAAAGTGACTGCGTTTACCTGAAACGAAGTCTCGCTTGTAGGAAGACACAGAGCCTGGCATTTAACTCCGTTTCTGAAGGGAAACACACAGCACACTTCTCATCCATGAAACACACTCTGCTTTAGAGCAAGAAGCACGCTCTTGCTTTCCAGAGTCTCTCATAAGGCGGGAAAGGTGAGAGTGCTCAGAAAAAAAGAACTGTGTTTCCTACACACACGGACCATATCTAGTTCAACTCTGCTTCTGAAACTGATACAAACCACAGGCCCTCTAACATCCAATGCGTTTCAGTTAAGAGCGAGAAACGTGTGAGCTTCGTGTACAATATAGCTTCGTTTGAGCTGAAAAGTGACTGCGTTTACCTGAAACGAAGTCTCGCTTGTAGGAAGACACAGAGCCTGGCATTTAACTCCGTTTCTGAAGGGAAACACACAGCACACTTCTCATCCATGAAACACACTCTGCTTTAGAGCAAGAAGCACGCTCTTGCTTTCCAGAGTCTCTCATAAGGCGGGAAACGTGAGAGTGCTCAGAAAAAAAGAACTGTGTTTCCTACACACACGGACCATATCTAGTTCAACTCTGCTTCTGAAACTGATACAAACCAGAGGCCCTCTAACATCCAATGCGTTTCAGTTAAGAGCGAGAAACGTGTGAGCTTCGTGTACAATATAGCTTCGTTTGAGCTGAAAAGTGACTGCGTTTACCTGAAACGAAGTCTCGCTTGTAGGAAGACACAGAGCCTGGCATTTAACTCCGTTTCTGAAGGGAAACACACAGCACACTTCTCATCCATGAAACACACTCTGCTTTAGAGCAAGAAGCACGCTCTTGCTTTCCAGAGTCTCTCATAAGGCGGGAAACGTGAGAGTGCTCAGAACAAAAGAACTGTGTTTCCTACACACAGGGACCATATCTAGTTCAACTCTGCTTCTGAAACTGATACAATCCACAGGTCCTCTAACATCCAACGGTTTTCAGTTAAGAGTGAGACACGTGTGAGCTTCGTGAACGATGTAGCTTCTTTTGAGCTGAAAATTGACTGCCTTTACCTGAAACGAAGTCTTGCTTGTCTGAAGACACAGAGCCTGGCATTTAACTCCGTTTCTGAAGGGAAACACACAGCAGAGTTCTCATCCATGAAACACACTCTGCTATAGAGCAAGAAGCACACTCGTGATTTCTAGATTCACTAAAACAGAGGGAAAAGTGCGTTTGCTCAGAACAAAAGAAGTGTGTTTCCTACACACACGCACTATATCTAATTCTACTCTGCTTCTGAAACTGATACAAACCACAGGTCCTCTAACATCCAGTGCTATTCAGTTAGAACGAGAATCATGTGAGCTTTGTGAATGATATAGCTTCTGTTGAGCTGAAAAGTGACTGCGTTTACCTGAAAAGACGTCTTGCTTGTAGGAAGACACAGAGCATGGCATTTAACTCCGTTTCTGAAGGGAAACACACTGCACAGATTTCATCCATGAAACACTGCTTTAGAGCAAGAAGCACGCCCTTATTTTCTAGAGTGTCTAATAAGGCACGACACTTGAGTGTGCTCAGAACAAAAGAACTGTGTTTCCTCCACACATGGACCATATCTAGTTCAACTCTGCTTCTGAAACTGATACAAACCACAGGTCCTCTAAATTCCAATGCTTTTCAGTTCCGAGTGAGAAACGTGAGAGCTACGTGACCGATGTAGCTTCAGTTGAGCTGAAAAGTGACTGTGTTTACCTGAAACGAAATCCTGCTTGTCAAAAGACACATAGCCTGGCATTTAACTCCGTTTCTGAAGGGAAACACACAGCACAGTTCTCATGCATGAAACACACTCTGCTTTAGAGCAAGAAGCACGCTCTTGCTTTATAGAGTCTCTAATTATGTGGGAAACGTGAGTGTGTTCAGAACAAAATAACTGTGTTTCCTACACACACACGGACCATATCTAGTTCAACTCTGCTTCTGAAACTGATACAAACCACCGGTCCTCTAACATCCAGAGCCTTTCGGTTAAAAGCAAGAAACGTGAGATCTTCCGCAACAATGTAGGTTCATTTGAGCTGAAAAGGGACTGTGTTTACCTGAAATGAAGTCTTGCCTGTAGGAACACAAAGAGCCTGACATTTAACTCCGTTTCTGAAGGGAAACACACAGCACACTTCTCATCCATTAAACACACTCTGCTTTAGAGCAAGAAGCACGCTCTTGCTTTCTAGGGTCTCTAATAAGGCGGGAAACGTGAGAGTGCTGAGAACAAAAGAACTGTGTTTCCTACACACACGGACCATATCTAGTTCAACTCTGCTTCTGAAACTGATACAAACCACAGGCCCTCTAACATCCAATGCGTTTCAGTTAAGAGCGAGAAACGTGTGAGCTTCGTGTACAATATAGCTTCGTTTGAGCTGAAAAGTGACTGCGTTTACCTGAAACGAAGTCTCGCTTGTAGGAAGACACAGAGCCTGGCATTTAACTCCGTTTCTGAAGGGAAACACACAGCACACTTCTCATCCATGAAACACACTCTGCTTTAGAGCAAGAAGCACGCTCTTGCTTTCTAGAGTCTCTAATAAGGCGGGAAACGTGAGAGTGCTCAGAACAAAAGAACTGTGTTTCCTACACACACGGACCATATCTAGTTCAACTCTGCTTCTGAAACTGATACAAACCACAGGCCCTCTAACATCCAATGCGTTTCAGTTAAGAGCGAGAAACGTGTGAGCTTCGTGTACAATATAGCTTCGTTTGAGCTGAAAAGTGACTGCGTTTACCTGAAACGAAGTCTCGCTTGTAGGAAGACACAGAGCCTGGCATTTAACTCCGTTTCTGAAGGGAAACACACAGCACACTTCTCACCCATGAAACACACTCTGCTTTAGAGCAAGAAGCACGCTCTTGCTTTCTAGAGTCTCTAATAAGGCGGGAAACGTGAGAGTGCTCAGAACAAAAGAACTGTGTTTCCTACACACACGGACCATATCTAGTTCAACTCTGCTTCTGAAACTGATACAAACCACAGGCCCTCTAACATCCAATGCGTTTCAGTTAAGAGCGAGAAACGTGTGAGCTTCGTGTACAATATAGCTTCGTTTGAGCTGAAAAGTGACTGCGTTTACCTGAAACGAAGTCTCGCTTGTAGGAAGACACAGAGCCTGGCATTTAACTCCGTTTCTGAAGGGAAACACACAGCACACTTCTCATCCATGAAACACACTCTGCTTTAGAGCAAGAAGCACGCTCTTGCTTTCTAGAGTCTCTAATAAGGCGGGAAACGTGAGAGTGCTCAGAACAAAAGAACTGTGTTTCCTACACACACGGACCATATCTAGTTCAACTCTGCTTCTGAAACTGATACAAACCACAGGCCCTCTAACATCCAATGCGTTTCAGTTAAGAGCGAGAAACGTGTGAGCTTCGTGTACAATATAGCTTCGTTTGAGCTGAAAAGTGACTGCGTTTACCTGAAACGAAGTCTCGCTTGTAGGAAGACACAGAGCCTGGCATTTAACTCCGTTTCTGAAGGGAAACACACAGCACACTTCTCACCCATGAAACACACTCTGCTTTAGAGCAAGAAGCACGCTCTTGCTTTCTAGAGTCTCTAATAAGGCGGGAAACGTGAGAGTGCTCAGAACAAAAGAACTGTGTTTCCTACACACACGGACCATATCTAGTTCAACTCTGCTTCTGAAACTGATACAAACCACAGGCCCTCTAACATCCAATGCGTTTCAGTTAAGAGCGAGAAACGTGTGAGCTTCGTGTACAATATAGCTTCGTTTGAGCTGAAAAGTGACTGTGTTTACCTGAAACGAAGTCTCACTTGGAGGAAGACACAGAGCCTGGCATTTAACTCCGTTTCTGAAGGGAAACACACAGCACACTTCTCATCCATGAAACACACTCTTCTTTAGAGCAAGAAGCACGCTCTTGCTTTCTAGAGTCTCTAATAAGGCGGGAAACGTGAGAGTGCTCAGAACAAAAGAACTGTGTTTCCTACACACACGATCCATATCTAGTTCAACTCTGCTTCTGAAACTGATACAAACCACAGGCCCTCTAACATCCAATGCGTTTCAGTTAAGAGCGAGAAACGTGTGAGCTTCGTGTACAATATAGCTTCGTTTGAGCTGAAAAGTGACTGCGTTTACCTGAAACGAAGTCTCGCTTGTAGGAAGACACAGAGCCTGGCATTTAACTCCGTTTCTGAAGGGAAACACACAGCACACTTCTCATCCATGAAACACACTCTGCTTTAGAGCAAGAAGCACGCTCTTGCTTTCTAGAGTCTCTAATAAGGCGGGAAACGTGAGAGTGCTCAGAACTAAAGAACTGTGTTTCCTACACACACGGACCATATCTAGTTCAACTCTGCTTCTGAAACTGATACAAACCACAGGCCCTCTAACATCCAATGCGTTTCAGTTAAGAGCGAGAAACGTGTGAGCTTCGTGTACAATATAGCTTCGTTTGAGCTGAAAAGTGACTGCGTTTACCTGAAACGAAGTCTCGCTTGTAGGAAGACACAGAGCCTGGCATTTAACTCCGTTTCTGAAGGGAAACACACAGCACACTTCTCATCCATGAAACACACTCTGCTTTAGAGCAAAAAGCACGCTCTTGCTTTCTAGAGTCTCTAATAAGGGGGGAAACGTGAGAGTGCTCAGAACAAAAGAACTGTGTTTCCTACACACAGGGACCATATCTAGTTCAACTCTGCTTCTGAAACTGATACAAACCACAGGCCCTCTAACATCCAATGCGTTTCAGGTAAGAGCGAGAAACGTGTGAGCTCCGTGTACAATATAGCTTCGTTTGAGCTGAAAAGTGACTGCGTTTACCTGAAACGAAGTCTCGCTTGTAGGAAGACACAGAGCCTGGCATTTAACTCCGTTTCTGAAGGGAAACACACAGCACACTTCTCATCCATGAAACACACTCTGCTTTAGAGCAAGAAGCACGCTCTTGCTTTCTAGGGTCTCTAATAAGGCGGGAAACGTGAGAGTGCTCAGAACAAAAGAACTGTGTTTCCTACACACACGGACCATATCTAGTTCAACTCTGCTTCTGAAACTGATACAAACCACAGGCCCTCTAACATCCAATGCGTTTCAGTTAAGAGCGAGAAACGTGTGAGCTTCGTGTACAATATAGCTGCGTTTGAGCTGAAAAGTGACTGCGTTTACCTGAAACGAAGTCTCGCTTGTAGGAAGACACAGAGCCTGGCATTTAACTCGGTTTCTGAAGGGAAACACACAGCACACTTCTCATCCATGAAACACACTCTGCTTTAGAGCAAGAAGCACGCTCTTGCTTTCCAGAGTCTCTAATAAGGCGGGAAACGTGAGAGTGCTCAGAACAAAAGAACTGTGTTTCCTACACACACGGACCATATCTAGTTCAACTCTGCTTCTGAAACTGATACAAACCACAGGCCTGCTAACATCCAATGCGTTTCAGTTAAGAGCGAGAAACGTGTGAGCTTCCTGTACAATATAGCTTCGTTTGAGCTGAAAAGTGACTGCGTTTACCTGAAACGAAGTCTCGCTTATAGGAAGACACAGAGCCTGGCATTTAACTCCGTTTCTGAAGGGAAACACACAGCAGAGTTCTCATCCATGAAACACACTCTGCTTTAGAGCAAGAAGCACGCTCTTGCTTTCTAGAGTCTCTAATAAGGCGGGAAACGTGAGAGTGCTCAGAACAAAAGAACTGTGTTTCCTACACACACGGACCATATCTAGTTCAACTCTGCTTCTGAAACTGATACAAACCACAGGCCCTCTAACATCCAATGCGTTTCAGTTAAGAGCGAGAAACGTGTGAGCTTCGTGTACAATATAGCTTCGTTTGAGCTGAAAAGTGACTGCGTTTACCTGAAACGAAGTCTCGCTTGTAGGAAGACACAGAGCCTGGCATTTAACTCCGTTTCTGAAGGGAAACACACAGCACACTTCTCACCCATGAAACACACTCTGCTTTAGAGCAAGAAGCACGCTCTTGCTTTCTAGAGTCTCTAATAAGGCGGGAAACGTGAGAGTGCTCAGAACAAAAGAACTGTGTTTCCTACACACACGGACCATATCTAGTTCAACTCTGCTTCTGAAACTGATACAAACCACAGGCCCTCTAACATCCAATGCGTTTCAGTTAAGAGCGAGAAACGTGTGAGCTTCGTGTACAATATAGCTTCGTTTGAGCTGAAAAGTGACTGTGTTTACCTGAAACGAAGTCTCACTTGTAGGAAGACACAGAGCCTGGCATTTAACTCGGTTTCTGAAGGGAAACACACAGCACACTTCTCATCCATGAAACACACTCTTCTTTAGAGCAAGAAGCACGCTCTTGCTTTCTAGAGTCTCTAATAAGGCGGGAAACGTGAGAGTGCTCAGAACAAAAGAACTGTGTTTCCTACACACACGATCCATATCTAGTTCAACTCTGCTTCTGAAACTGATACAAACCACAGGCCCTCTAACATCCAATGCGTTTCAGTTAAGAGCGAGAAACGTGTGAGCTTCGTGTACAATATAGCTTCGTTTGAGCTGAAAAGTGACTGCGTTTACCTGAAACGAAGTCTCGCTTGTAGGAAGACACAGAGCCTGGCATTTAACTCCGTTTCTGAAGGGAAACACACAGCACACTTCTCATCCATGAAACACACTCTGCTTTAGAGCAAGAAGCACGCTCTTGCTTTCTAGAGTCTCTAATAAGGCGGGAAACGTGAGAGTGCTCAGAACTAAAGAACTGTGTTTCCTACACACACGGACCATATCTAGTTCAACTCTGCTTCTGAAACTGATACAAACCACAGGCCCTCTAACATCCAATGCGTTTCAGTTAAGAGCGAGAAACGTGTGAGCTTCGTGTACAATATAGCTTCGTTTGAGCTGAAAAGTGACTGCGTTTACCTGAAACGAAGTCTCGCTTGTAGGAAGACACAGAGCCTGGCATTTAACTCCGTTTCTGAAGGGAAACACACAGCACACTTCTCATCCATGAAACACACTCTGCTTTAGAGCAAAAAGCACGCTCTTGCTTTCTAGAGTCTCTAATAAGGGGGGAAACGTGAGAGTGCTCAGAACAAAAGAACTGTGTTTCCTACACACAGGGACCATATCTAGTTCAACTCTGCTTCTGAAACTGATACAAACCACAGGCCCTCTAACATCCAATGCGTTTCAGGTAAGAGCGAGAAACGTGTGAGCTCCGTGTACAATATAGCTTCGTTTGAGCTGAAAAGTGACTGCGTTTACCTGAAACGAAGTCTCGCTTGTAGGAAGACACAGAGCCTGGCATTTAACTCCGTTTCTGAAGGGAAACACACAGCACACTTCTCATCCATGAAACACACTCTGCTTTAGAGCAAGAAGCACGCTCTTGCTTTCTAGGGTCTCTAATAAGGCGGGAAACGTGAGAGTGCTCAGAACAAAAGAACTGTGTTTCCTACACACACGGACCATATCTAGTTCAACTCTGCTTCTGAAACTGATACAAACCACAGGCCCTCTAACATCCAATGCGTTTCAGTTAAGAGCGAGAAACGTGTGAGCTTCGTGTACAATATAGCTGCGTTTGAGCTGAAAAGTGACTGCGTTTACCTGAAACGAAGTCTCGCTTGTAGGAAGACACAGAGCCTGGCATTTAACTCGGTTTCTGAAGGGAAACACACAGCACACTTCTCATCCATGAAACACACTCTGCTTTAGAGCAAGAAGCACGCTCTTGCTTTCCAGAGTCTCTAATAAGGCGGGAAACGTGAGAGTGCTCAGAACAAAAGAACTGTGTTTCCTACACACACGGACCATATCTAGTTCAACTCTGCTTCTGAAACTGATACAAACCACAGGCCTGCTAACATCCAATGCGTTTCAGTTAAGAGCGAGAAACGTGTGAGCTTCCTGTACAATATAGCTTCGTTTGAGCTGAAAAGTGACTGCGTTTACCTGAAACGAAGTCTCGCTTATAGGAAGACACAGAGCCTGGCATTTAACTCCGTTTCTGAAGGGAAACACACAGCAGAGTTCTCATCCATGAAACACACTCTGCTTTAGAGCAAGAAGCACGCTCTTGCTTTCTAGAGTCTCTAATAAGGCGGGAAACGTGAGAGTGCTCAGAACAAAAGAACTGTGTTTCCTACACACACGGACCATATCTAGTTCAACTCTGCTTCTGAAACTGATACAAACCACAGGCCCTCTAACATCCAATGCGTTTCAGTTAAGAGCGAGAAACGTGTGAGCTTCGTGTACAATATAGCTTCGTTTGAGCTGAAAAGTGACTGCGTTTACCTGAAACGAAGTCTCGCTTGTAGGAAGACACAGAGCCTGGCATTTAACTCCGTTTCTGAAGGGAAACACACAGCACACTTCTCACCCATGAAACACACTCTGCTTTAGAGCAAGAAGCACGCTCTTGCTTTCTAGAGTCTCTAATAAGGCGGGAAACGTGAGAGTGCTCAGAACAAAAGAACTGTGTTTCCTACACACACGGACCATATCTAGTTCAACTCTGCTTCTGAAACTGATACAAACCACAGGCCCTCTAACATCCAATGCGTTTCAGTTAAGAGCGAGAAACGTGTGAGCTTCGTGTACAATATAGCTTCGTTTGAGCTGAAAAGTGACTGTGTTTACCTGAAACGAAGTCTCACTTGTAGGAAGACACAGAGCCTGGCATTTAACTCGGTTTCTGAAGGGAAACACACAGCACACTTCTCATCCATGAAACACACTCTGCTTTAGAGCAAGAAGCACGCTCTTGCTTTCCAGAGTCTCTAATAAGGCGGGAAACGTGAGAGTGCTCAGAACAAAAGAACTGTGTTTCCTACACACACGGACCATATCTAGTTCAACTCTGCTTCTGAAACTGATACAAACCACAGGCCCTCTAACATCCAATGCGTTTCAGTTAAGAGCGAGAAACGTGTGAGCTTCGTGTACAATATAGCTTCGTTTGAGCTGAAAAGTGACTGCGTTTACCTGAAACGAAGTCTCCCTTGTAGGAAGACACAGAGCCTGGCATTTAACTCCGTTTCTTGCCGCGGACTGGATCTCAGCTAGACCACCAGACCGAGGGAAAACAGGGTGAAGGTACTCAGGATAAGTGGGATTCGGCGAATGACAGACAGCCACAGACACGAGAGTATGTTGTGAAGCTGCTGCAATTTTACTCAGACCAAGCAGTGAATTTTATACAGTTACTTGGGGAAACACGGCAATCGGCCAGTAGGGTGACAAACATAGAATCAACAATGTAGTTACACACTTTTCTCAGAATGATTAACAGATCTCATGAGTATAGCCTTTACTTTTTCTTTTGTGGTTCCTCATCCGGACAGAGAACATTACGGCCCTAGCTGTAGTTCTCCTTCTACACCTTTGTTCTGCATCAAAATTAAACCCTTTTCATCATTGTTCTAACCATGGTTTCATTTGTGTGAAAATATTTTAACCTTTACCTGTGGGTGAGAAGGCACCAGGGGGGTCGGTACCTAGCTAATCTTTCCATGAACTGTAACTTATGCCATTCTGTTTTCATACCATTATGATTTACACATCAGTTCCCATGTACGTCATAAGCTCCCGTAAAAGGTAATGGCTCTAAATAATTATTGTATCTAAGATTAAAGTTAGGGGGTTGCCACCATCGACCCTTGATGAGCAACTTTATTTGTCCCTGAATAATTCTTGTAGGAATGGCTAATACCTGTAACTGCTTCCTCGCAGCTGCTGTCAGCTGCGCGTATGAATTGCCTATGAGTGCCTGTACCTTTACTTTCATTCTCTCTTCGCTAGAGTCTTTGTCCTTCTGAATCATAAGTTCTTTCTGTTCTAAATCATTCATGAATTCCTCCAAACTTTAGGGACCCTCTTGAACTGTTGGCCTAAAAGCTTGAATCATAGGTGGGGGTATTGAAGCCACTTTTGAGGAATCATTACTCTCTTTATGGGGCACATCAGGAACATTAAGAGTTAACTTCTTGGAATTAATACACAAGGAAACAACAATAATTACAGCTGCAAAGAGAAGAAGGCAGAGTGCCAGCCAGCATCTGCAAGCAGATCTGCGTGGTTCCGTGTAGCCTGGCACCTTGATTCGGGCAAATTGATGAGGGGTCGCCGGGGGCATAGACCCGAGGGCCACGAGCCCCCCTTTCCCACGTAACTACCTTATCCAAGGCATTTGTCACGCAGGCGACACCGTCATGGGCGTGGCAGTTTCTGAAGGGAAACACACAGCACACTTCTCATCCATGAAACACACTCTGCTTTAGAGCAAGAAGCACGCTCTTGCTTTCTAGGGTCTCTAATAAGGCGGGAAACGTGAGAGTGCTCAGAACAAAAGAACTGTGTTTCCTACACACACGGACCATATCTAGTTCAACTCTGCTTCTGAAACTGATACAAACCACAGGCCCTCTAACATCCAATGCGTTTCAGTTAAGAGCGAGAAACGTGTGAGCTTCGTGTACAATATAGCTTCGTTTGAGCTGAAAAGTGACTGCGTTTACCTGAAACGAAGTCTCGCTTGTAGGAAGACACAGAGCCTGGCATTTAACTCCGTTTCTGAAGGGAAACACACAGCACACTTCTCATCCATGAAACACACTCTGCTTTAGAGCAAAAAGCACGCTCTTGCTTTCCAGAGTCTCTCATAAGGCGGGAAACGTGAGAGTGCTCAGAACAAAAGAACTGTGTTTCCTACACACACGGACCATATCTAGTTCAACTCTGCTTCTGAAACTGATACAAACCACAGGCCCTCTAACATCCAATGCGTTTCAGTTAAGAGCGAGAAACTTGTGAGCTCCGTGTACAATATAGCTTCGTTTGAGCTGAAAAGTGACTGCGTTTACCTGAAACGAAGTCTCGCTTGTAAGAAGACACAGAGCCTGGCATTTAACTCCGTTTCTGAAGGGAAACACACAGCACACTTCTCATCCATGAAACACACTCTGCTTTAGAGCAAGAAGCACGCTCTTGCTTTCCAGAGTCTCTCATAAGGCGGGAAACGTGAGAGTGCTCAGAACAAAAGAACTGTGTTTCCTACACACACGGACCATATCTAGTTCAACTCTGCTTCTGAAACTGATACAAACCACAGGCCCTCTAACATCCAATGCGTTTCAGTTAAGAGCGAGAAACGTGTGAGCTTCGTGTACAATATAGCTTCGTTTGAGCTGAAAAGTGACTGCGTTTACCTGAAACGAAGTCTCGCTTGTAGGAAGACACAGAGCCTGGCATTTAACTCCGTTTCTGAAGGGAAACACACAGCACACTTCTCATCCATGAAACACACTCTGCTTTAGAGCAAGAAGCACGCTCTTGCTTTCTAGAGTCTCTAATAAGGCGGGAAACGTGAGAGTGCTCAGAACAAAAGAACTGTGTTTCCTACACACACGGACCATATCTAGTGCAACTCTGCTTCTGAAACTGATACAAACCACAGGCCCTCTAACATCCAATGCGTTTCAGTTAAGAGCGAGAAACGTGTGAGCTTCGTGTACAATATAGCTTCGTTTGAGCTGAAAAGTGACTGCGTTTACCTGAAACGAAGTCTCGCTTGTAGGAAGACACAGAGCCTGGCATTTAACTCCGTTTCTGATGGGAAACACACAGCACACTTCTCATTCATGAAACACACTCTGCTTTAGAGCAAGAAGCACGCTCTTGCTTTCCAGAGTCTCTAATAAGGCGGGAAACGTGAGAGTGCTCAGAACAAAAGAACTGTGTTTCCTAAACACACGGACAATATCTAGTTCAACTCTGCTTCTGAAACTGATACAAACCACAGGCCCTCTAACATCCAATGCGTTTCAGTTAAGAGCGAGAAACGTGTGAGCTTCGTGTACAATATAGCTTCGTTTGAGCTGAAAAGTGACTGTGTTTACCTGAAACGAAGTCTCACTTGTAGGAAGACACAGAGCCTGGCATTTAACTCCGTTTCTGAAGGGAAACACACAGCACACTTCTCATCCATGAAACACACTCTGCTTTAGAGCAAGAAGCACGCTCTTGCTTTCCAGAGTCTCTAATAAGGCGGGAAACGTGAGAGTGCTCAGAACAAAAGAACTGTGTTTCCTACACACACGGACCATATCTAGTTCAACTCTGCTTCTGAAACTGATACAAACCACAGGCCCTCTAACATCCAATGCGATTCAGTTAAGAGCGAGAAACGTATGAGCTTCGTGTACAATATAGCTTCGTTTGAGCTGAAAAGTGACTGCGTTTACCTGAAACGAAGTCTCGCTTGTAGGAAGACACAGAGCCTGGCATTTAACTCCGTTTCTGAAGGGAAACACACAGCACACTTCTCATCCATGAAACACACTCTGCTTTAGAGCAAGAAGCACGCTCTTGCTTTCCAGAGTCTCTCATAAGGCGGGAAACGTGAGAGTGCTCAGAACAAAAGAACTGTGTTTCCTACACACACGGACCATATCTAGTTCAACTCTGCTTCTGAAACTGATACAAACCACAGGCCCTCTAACATCCAATGCGTTTCAGTTAAGAGCGAGAAACGTGTGAGCTTCGTGTACAATATAGCTTCGTTTGAGCTGAAAAGTGACTGCGTTTACCTGAAACGAAGTCTCCCTTGTAGGAAGACACAGAGCCTGGCATTTAACTCCGTTTCTTTCCGCGGACTGGATCTCAGCTAGACCACCAGACCGAGGGAAAACTGGGTGAAGGTACTCAGGATAAGTGGGATTCGGCGAATGACAGACAGCCACAGACACGAGAGTATGTTGTGAAGCTGCTGCAATTTTACTCAGACCAAGCAGTGAATTTTATACAGTTACTTGAGGAAACACGGCAATCGGCCAGTAGGGTGACAAACATAGAATCAACAATGTAGTTACACACTTTTCTCAGAATGATTAACAGATCTCATGAGTATAGCCTTTACTTTTTCTTTTGTGGTTCCTCATCCGGACAGAGAACATTACGGCCCTAGCTGTAGTTCTCCTTCTACACCTTTGTTCTGCATCAAAATTAAACCCTTTTCATCATTGTTCTAACCATGGTTTCATTTGTGTGAAAATATTTTAACCTTTACCTGTGGGTGAGAAGGCACCAGGGGGGTCGGTACCTAGCTAATCTTTCCATGAACTGTAACTTATGCCATTCTGTTTTCATACCATTATGATTTACACATCAGTTCCCATGTACGTCATAAGCTCCCGTAAAAGGTAATGGCTCTAAATAATTATTGTATCTAAGATTAAAGTTAGGGGGTTGCCACCATCGACCCTTGATGAGCAACTTTATTTGTCCCTGAATAATTCTTGTAGGAATGGCTAATACCTGTAACTGCTTCCTCGCAGCTGCTGTCAGCTGCGCGTATGAATTGCCTATGAGTGCCTGTACCTTTACTTTCATTCTCTCTTCGCTAGAGTCTTTGTCCTTCTGAATCATAAGTTCTTTCTGTTCTAAATCATTCATGAATTCCTCCAAACTTTAGGGACCCTCTTGAACTGTTGGCCTAAAAGCTTGAATCATAGGTGGGGGTATTGAAGCCACTTTTGAGGAATCATTACTCTCTTTATGGGGCACATCAGGAACATTAAGAGTTAACTTCTTGGAATTAATACACAAGGAAACAACAATAATTACAGCTGCAAAGAGAAGAAGGCAGAGTGCCAGCCAGCCTCTGCAAGCAGATCTGCGTGGTTCCGTGTAGCCTGACACCTTGATTCGGGCAAATTGATGAGGGGTCGCCGGGGGCATAGACCCGAGGGCCGCGAGCCCCCCTTTCCCACGTAACTACCTTATCCAAGGCATTTGTCACGCAGGCAACACCGTCATGGGCGTGGCAGTTTCTGAAGGGAAACACACAGCACACTTCTCATCCATGAAACACACTCTGCTTTAGAGCAAGAAGCACGCTCTTGCTTTCTAGGGTCTCTAATAAGGCGGGAAACGTGAGAGTGCTCAGAACAAAAGAACTGTGTTTCCTACACACACGGACCATATCTAGTTCAACTCTGCTTCTGAAACTGATACAAACCACAGGCCCTCTAACATCCAATGCGTTTCAGTTAAGAGCGAGAAACGTGTGAGCTTCGTGTACAATATAGCTTCGTTTGAGCTGAAAAGTGACTGCGTTTACCTGAAACGAAGTCTCGCTTGTAGGAAGACACAGAGCCTGGCATTTAACTCCGTTTCTGAAGGGAAACACACAGCACACTTCTCATCCATGAAACACACTCTGCTTTAGAGCAAGAAGCACGCTCTTGCTTTCCAGAGTCTCTCATAAGGCGGGAAACGTGAGAGTGCTCAGAACAAAAGAACTGTGTTTCCTACACACACGGACCATATCTAGTTCAACTCTGCTTCTGAAACTGATACAAGCCACAGGCCCTCTAACATCCAATGCGTTTCAGTTAAGAGCGAGAAACGTGTGAGCTTCGTGTACAATATAGCTTCGTTTGAGCTGAAAAGTGACTGCGTTTACCTGAAACGAAGTCTCGCTTGTAGGAAGACACAGAGCCTGGCATTTAACTCCGTTTCTGAAGGGAAACACACAGCACACTTCTCATCCATGAAACACACTCTGCTTTAGAGCAAGAAGCACGCTCTTGCTTTCCAGAGTCTCTCATAAGGCGGGAAAGGTGAGAGTGCTCAGAAAAAAAGAACTGTGTTTCCTACACACACGGACCATATCTAGTTCAACTCTGCTTCTGAAACTGATACAAACCACAGGCCCTCTAACATCCAATGCGTTTCAGTTAAGAGCGAGAAACGTGTGAGCTTCGTGTACAATATAGCTTCCTTTGAGCTGAAAAGTGACTGCGTTTACCTGAAACGAAGTCTCGCTTGTAGGAAGACACAGAGCCTGGCATTTAACTCCGTTTCTGAAGGGAAACACACAGCACACTTCTCATCCATGAAACACACTCTGCTTTAGAGCAAGGAGCACGCTCTTGCTTTCCAGAGTCTCTCATAAGGCGGGAAACGTGAGAGTGCTCAGAACAAAAGAACTGTGTTTCCTACACACACGGACCATATCTAGTTCAACTCTGCTTCTGAAACTGATACAAACCACAGGCCCTCTAACATCCAATGCGTTTCAGTTAAGAGCGAGAAACGTGTGAGCTTCGTGTACAATATAGCTTCGTTTGAGCTGAAAAGTGACTGCGTTTACCTGAAACGAAGTCTCGCTTGTAGGAAGACACAGAGCCTGGCATTTAACTCCGTTTCTGAAGGGAAACACACAGCACACTTCTCATCCATGAAACACACTCTGCTTTAGATCAAGAAGCATGCTCTTGCTTTCCAGAGTCTCTCATAAGGCGGGAAACGTGAGAGTGCTCAGAACAAAAGAACTGTGTTTCCTACACACACGGACCATATCTAGTTCAACTCTGCTTCTGAAACTGATACAAACCACAGGCCCTCTAACATCCAATGCGTTTCAGTTAAGAGCGAGAAACGTGTGAGCTTCGTGTACAATATAGCTTCGTTTGAGCTGAAAAGTGACTGCGTTTACCTGAAACGAAGTCTCGCTTGTAGGAAGACACAGAGCCTGGCATTTAACTCCGTTTCTGAAGGGAAACACACAGCACACTTCTCATCCATGAAACACACTCTGCTTTAGAGCAAGAAGCACGCTCTTGCTTTCCAGAGTCTCTCATAAGGCGGGAAATGTGAGAGTGCTCAGAACAAAAGAACTGTGTTTCCTACACACACGGACCATATCTAGTTCAACTCTGCTTCTGAAACTGATACAAGCCACAGGCCCTCTAACATCCAATGCGTTTCAGTTAAGAGCGAGAAACGTGTGAGCTTCGTGTACAATATAGCTTCGTTTGAGCTGAAAAGTGACTGCGTTTACCTGAAACGAAGTCTCGCTTGTAGGAAGACACAGAGCCTGGCATTTAACTCCGTTTCTGAAGGGAAACACACAGCACACTTCTCATCCATGAAACACACTCTGCTTTAGAGCAGGAAGCATGCTCTTGCTTTCCAGAGTCTCTCATAAGGCGGGAAACGTGAGAGTGCTCAGAACAAAAGAACTGTGTTTCCTACACACACGGACCATATCTAGTTCAACTCTGCTTCTGAAACTGATACAAACCACAGGCCCTCTAACATCCAATGCGTTTCAGTTAAGAGCGAGAAACGTGTGAGCTTCGTGTACAATATAGCTTCGTTTGAGCTGAAAAGTGACTGCGTTTACCTGAAACGAAGTCTCGCTTGTAGGAAGACACAGAGCCTGGCATTTAACTCCGTTTCTGAAGGGAAACACACAGCACACTTCTCATCCGTGAAACACACTCTGCTTTAGAGCAAGAAGCACGCTCTTGCTTTCCAGAGTCTCTCATAAGGCGGGAAACGTGAGAGTGCTCAGAACAAAAGAACTGTGTTTCCTACACACACGGACCATATCTAGTTCAACTCTGCTTCTGAAACTGATACAAACCACAGGCCCTCTAACATCCAATGCGTTTCAGTTAAGAGCGAGAAACGTGTGAGCTCCGTGTACAATATAGCTTCGTTGGAGCTGAAAAGTGACTGCGTTTACCTGAAACGAAGTCTCGCTTGTAGGAAGACACAGAGCCTGGCATTTAACTCCGTTTCTGAAGGGAAACACACAGCACACTTCTCATCCATGAAACACACTCTGCTTTAGAGCAAGAAGCACGCTCTTGCTTTCCAGAGTCTCTCATAAGGCGGGAAACGTGAGAGTGCTCAGAACAAAAGAACTGTGTTTCCTACACACACGGACCATATCTAGTTCAACTCTGCTTCTGAAACTGATACAAACCACAGGCCCTCTAACATCCAATGCGTTTCAGTTAAGAGCGAGAAACGTGTGAGCTTCGTGTACAATATAGCTTCGTTTCAGCTGAAAAGTGACTGCGTTTACCTGAAACGAAGTCTCGCTTGTAGGAAGACACAGAGCCTGGCATTTAACTCCGTTTCTGAAGGGAAACACACAGCACACTTCTCATCCATGAAACACACTCTGCTTTAGAGCAAGAAGCACGCTCTTGCTTTCCAGAGTCTCTCATAAGGCGGGAAACGTGAGAGTGCTCAGAACAAAAGAACTGTGTTTCCTACACACACGGACCATATCTAGTTCAACTCTGCTTCTGAAACTGATACAAACCACAGGCCCTCTAACATCCAATGCGTTTCAGTTAAGAGCGAGAAACGTGTGAGCTCCGTGTACAATATAGCTTCCTTTGAGCTGAAAAGTGACTGCGTTTACCTGAAACGAAGTCTCGCTTGTAGGAAGACACAGAGCCTGGCATTTAACTCCGTTTCTGAAGGGAAACACACAGCACACTTCTCATCCATGAAACACACTCTGCTTTAGAGCAAGAAGCACGCTCTTGCTTTCCAGAGTCTCTCATAAGGCGGGAAACGTGAGAGTGCTCAGAACAAAAGAACTGTGTTTCCTACACACACGGACCATATCTAGTTCAACTCTGCTTCTGAAACTGATACAAACCACAGGCCCTCTAACATCCAATGCGTTTCAGTTAAGAGCGAGAAACGTGTGAGCTTCGTGTACAATATAGCTTCGTTTGAGCTGAAAAGTGACTGCGTTTACCTGAAACGAAGTCTCGCTTGTAGGAAGACACAGAGCCTGGCATTTAACTCCGTTTCTGAAGGGAAACACACAGCACACTTCTCATCCATGAAACACACTCTGCTTTAGAGCAAGAAGCACGCTCTTGCTTTCCAGAGTCTCTCATAAGGCGGGAAACGTGAGAGTGCTCAGAACAAAAGAACTGTGTTTCCTACACACACGGACCATATCTAGTTCAACTCTGCTTCTGAAACTGATACAAACCACAGGCCCTCTAACATCCAATGCGTTTCAGTTAAGAGCGAGAAACGTGTGAGCTTCGTGTACAATATAGCTTCGTTTGAGCTGAAAAGTGACTGCGTTTACCTGAAACGAAGTCTCGCTTGTAGGAAGACACAGAGCCTGGCATTTAACTCCGTTTCTGAAGGGAAACACACAGCACACTTCTCATCCATGAAACACACTCTGCTTTAGAGCAAGAAGCACGCTCTTGCTTTCCAGAGTCTCTCATAAGGCGGGAAACGTGAGAGTGCTCAGAACAAAAGAACTGTGTTTCCTACACACACGGACCATATCTAGTTCAACTCTGCTTCTGAAACTGATACAAACCACAGGCCCTCTAACATCCAATGCGTTTCAGTTAAGAGCGAGAAACGTGTGAGCTTCGTGTACAATATAGCTTCGTTTGAGCTGAAAAGTGACTGCGTTTACCTGAAACGAAGTCTCGCTTGTAGGAAGACACAGAGCCTGGCATTTAACTCCGTTTCTGAAGGGAAACACACAGCACACTTCTCATCCATGAAACACACTCTGCTTTAGAGCAAGAAGCACGCTCTTGCTTTCCAGAGTCTCTCATAAGGCGGGAAACGTGAGAGTGCTCAGAACAAAAGAACTGTGTTTCCTACACACACGGACCATATCTAGTTCAACTCTGCTTCTGAAACTGATACAAACCACAGGCCCTCTAACATCCAATGCGTTTCAGTTAAGTGCGAGAAACGTGTGAGCTTCGTGTACAATATAGCTTCGTTTGAGCTGAAAAGTGACTGCGTTTACCTGAAACGAAGTCTCGCTTGTAGGAAGACACAGAGCCTGGCATTTAACTCCGTTTCTGAAGGGAAACACACAGCACACTTCTCATCCGTGAAACACACTCTGCTTTAGAGCAAGAAGCACGCTCTTGCTTTCCAGAGTCTCTCATAAGGCGGGAAACGTGAGAGTGCTCAGAACAAAAGAACTGTGTTTCCTACACACACGGACCATATCTAGTTCAACTCTGCTTCTGAAACTGATACAAACCACAGGCCCTCTAACATCCAATGCGTTTCAGTTAAGAGCGAGAAACGTGTGAGCTTCGTGTACAATATAGCTTCGTTTGAGCTGAAAAGTGACTGCGTTTACCTGAAACGAAGTCTCGCTTGTAGGAAGACACAGAGCCTGGCATTTAACTCCGTTTCTGAAGGGAAACACACAGCACACTTCTCATCCATGAAACACACTCTGCTTTAGAGCAAGAAGCACGCTCTTGCTTTCCAGAGTCTCTAATAAGGCGGGAAACGTGAGAGTGCTCAGAACAAAAGAACTGTGTTTCCTACACACACGGACCATATCTAGTTCAACTCTGCTTCTGAAACTGATACAAACCACAGGCCCTCTAACATCCAATGCGTTTCAGTTAAGAGCGAGAAACGTGTGAGCTTCGTGTACAATATAGCTTCCTTTGAGCTGAAAAGTGACTGCGTTTACCTGAAACGAAGTCTCGCTTGTAGGAAGACACAGAGCCTGGCATTTAACTCCGTTTCTGAAGGGAAACACACAGCACACTTCTCATCCATGAAACACACTCTGCTTTAGAGCAAGAAGCACGCTCTTGCTTTCCAGAGTCTCTCATAAGGCGGGAAACGTGAGAGTGCTCAGAACAAAAGAACTGTGTTTCCTACACACACGGACCATATCTAGTTCAACTCTGCTTCTGAAACTGATACAAACCACAGGCCCTCTAACATCCAATGCGTTTCAGTTAAGAGCGAGAAACGTGTGAGCTTCGTGTACAATATAGCTTCGTTTGAGCTGAAAAGTGACTGCGTTTACCTGAAACGAAGTCTCGCTTGTAGGAAGACACAGAGCCTGGCATTTAACTCCGTTTCTGAAGGGAAACACACAGCACACTTCTCATCCATGAAACACACTCTGCTTTAGAGCAAGAAGCACGCTCTTGCTTTCCAGAGTCTCTCATAAGGCGGGAAACGTGAGAGTGCTCAGAACAAAAGAACTGTGTTTCCTACACACACGGACCATATCTAGTTCAACTCTGCTTCTGAAACTGATACAAACCACAGGCCCTCTAACATCCAATGCGTTTCAGTTAAGAGCGAGAAACGTGTGAGCTTCGTGTACAATATAGCTTCCTTTGAGCTGAAAAGTGACTGCGTTTACCTGAAACGAAGTCTCGCTTGTAGGAAGACACAGAGCCTGGCATTTAACTCCGTTTCTGAAGGGAAACACACAGCACACTTCTCATCCATGAAACACACTCTGCTTTAGAGCAAGGAGCACGCTCTTGCTTTCCAGAGTCTCTCATAAGGCGGGAAACGTGAGAGTGCTCAGAACAAAAGAACTGTGTTTCCTACACACACGGACCATATCTAGTTCAACTCTGCTTCTGAAACTGATACAAACCACAGGCCCTCTAACATCCAATGCGTTTCAGTTAAGAGCGAGAAACGTGTGAGCTTCGTGTACAATATAGCTTCGTTTGAGCTGAAAAGTGACTGCGTTTACCTGAAACGAAGTCTCGCTTGTAGGAAGACACAGAGCCTGGCATTTAACTCCGTTTCTGAAGGGAAACACACAGCACACTTCTCATCCATGAAACACACTCTGCTTTAGATCAAGAAGCATGCTCTTGCTTTCCAGAGTCTCTCATAAGGCGGGAAACGTGAGAGTGCTCAGAACAAAAGAACTGTGTTTCCTACACACACGGACCATATCTAGTTCAACTCTGCTTCTGAAACTGATACAAACCACAGGCCCTCTAACATCCAATGCGTTTCAGTTAAGAGCGAGAAACGTGTGAGCTTCGTGTACAATATAGCTTCGTTTGAGCTGAAAAGTGACTGCGTTTACCTGAAACGAAGTCTCGCTTGTAGGAAGACACAGAGCCTGGCATTTAACTCCGTTTCTGAAGGGAAACACACAGCACACTTCTCATCCATGAAACACACTCTGCTTTAGAGCAAGAAGCACGCTCTTGCTTTCCAGAGTCTCTCATAAGGCGGGAAATGTGAGAGTGCTCAGAACAAAAGAACTGTGTTTCCTACACACACGGACCATATCTAGTTCAACTCTGCTTCTGAAACTGATACAAGCCACAGGCCCTCTAACATCCAATGCGTTTCAGTTAAGAGCGAGAAACGTGTGAGCTTCGTGTACAATATAGCTTCGTTTGAGCTGAAAAGTGACTGCGTTTACCTGAAACGAAGTCTCGCTTGTAGGAAGACACAGAGCCTGGCATTTAACTCCGTTTCTGAAGGGAAACACACAGCACACTTCTCATCCATGAAACACACTCTGCTTTAGAGCAGGAAGCATGCTCTTGCTTTCCAGAGTCTCTCATAAGGCGGGAAACGTGAGAGTGCTCAGAACAAAAGAACTGTGTTTCCTACACACACGGACCATATCTAGTTCAACTCTGCTTCTGAAACTGATACAAACCACAGGCCCTCTAACATCCAATGCGTTTCAGTTAAGAGCGAGAAACGTGTGAGCTTCGTGTACAATATAGCTTCGTTTGAGCTGAAAAGTGACTGCGTTTACCTGAAACGAAGTCTCGCTTGTAGGAAGACACAGAGCCTGGCATTTAACTCCGTTTCTGAAGGGAAACACACAGCACACTTCTCATCCGTGAAACACACTCTGCTTTAGAGCAAGAAGCACGCTCTTGCTTTCCAGAGTCTCTCATAAGGCGGGAAACGTGAGAGTGCTCAGAACAAAAGAACTGTGTTTCCTACACACACGGACCATATCTAGTTCAACTCTGCTTCTGAAACTGATACAAACCACAGGCCCTCTAACATCCAATGCGTTTCAGTTAAGAGCGAGAAACGTGTGAGCTCCGTGTACAATATAGCTTCGTTGGAGCTGAAAAGTGACTGCGTTTACCTGAAACGAAGTCTCGCTTGTAGGAAGACACAGAGCCTGGCATTTAACTCCGTTTCTGAAGGGAAACACACAGCACACTTCTCATCCATGAAACACACTCTGCTTTAGAGCAAGAAGCACGCTCTTGCTTTCCAGAGTCTCTCATAAGGCGGGAAACGTGAGAGTGCTCAGAACAAAAGAACTGTGTTTCCTACACACACGGACCATATCTAGTTCAACTCTGCTTCTGAAACTGATACAAACCACAGGCCCTCTAACATCCAATGCGTTTCAGTTAAGAGCGAGAAACGTGTGAGCTTCGTGTACAATATAGCTTCGTTTCAGCTGAAAAGTGACTGCGTTTACCTGAAACGAAGTCTCGCTTGTAGGAAGACACAGAGCCTGGCATTTAACTCCGTTTCTGAAGGGAAACACACAGCACACTTCTCATCCATGAAACACACTCTGCTTTAGAGCAAGAAGCACGCTCTTGCTTTCCAGAGTCTCTCATAAGGCGGGAAACGTGAGAGTGCTCAGAACAAAAGAACTGTGTTTCCTACACACACGGACCATATCTAGTTCAACTCTGCTTCTGAAACTGATACAAACCACAGGCCCTCTAACATCCAATGCGTTTCAGTTAAGAGCGAGAAACGTGTGAGCTCCGTGTACAATATAGCTTCCTTTGAGCTGAAAAGTGACTGCGTTTACCTGAAACGAAGTCTCGCTTGTAGGAAGACACAGAGCCTGGCATTTAACTCCGTTTCTGAAGGGAAACACACAGCACACTTCTCATCCATGAAACACACTCTGCTTTAGAGCAAGAAGCACGCTCTTGCTTTCCAGAGTCTCTCATAAGGCGGGAAACGTGAGAGTGCTCAGAACAAAAGAACTGTGTTTCCTACACACACGGACCATATCTAGTTCAACTCTGCTTCTGAAACTGATACAAACCACAGGCCCTCTAACATCCAATGCGTTTCAGTTAAGAGCGAGAAACGTGTGAGCTTCGTGTACAATATAGCTTCGTTTGAGCTGAAAAGTGACTGCGTTTACCTGAAACGAAGTCTCGCTTGTAGGAAGACACAGAGCCTGGCATTTAACTCCGTTTCTGAAGGGAAACACACAGCACACTTCTCATCCATGAAACACACTCTGCTTTAGAGCAAGAAGCACGCTCTTGCTTTCCAGAGTCTCTCATAAGGCGGGAAACGTGAGAGTGCTCAGAACAAAAGAACTGTGTTTCCTACACACACGGACCATATCTAGTTCAACTCTGCTTCTGAAACTGATACAAACCACAGGCCCTCTAACATCCAATGCGTTTCAGTTAAGAGCGAGAAACGTGTGAGCTTCGTGTACAATATAGCTTCGTTTGAGCTGAAAAGTGACTGCGTTTACCTGAAACGAAGTCTCGCTTGTAGGAAGACACAGAGCCTGGCATTTAACTCCGTTTCTGAAGGGAAACACACAGCACACTTCTCATCCATGAAACACACTCTGCTTTAGAGCAAGAAGCACGCTCTTGCTTTCCAGAGTCTCTCATAAGGCGGGAAACGTGAGAGTGCTCAGAACAAAAGAACTGTGTTTCCTACACACACGGACCATATCTAGTTCAACTCTGCTTCTGAAACTGATACAAACCACAGGCCCTCTAACATCCAATGCGTTTCAGTTAAGAGCGAGAAACGTGTGAGCTTCGTGTACAATATAGCTTCGTTTGAGCTGAAAAGTGACTGCGTTTACCTGAAACGAAGTCTCGCTTGTAGGAAGACACAGAGCCTGGCATTTAACTCCGTTTCTGAAGGGAAACACACAGCACACTTCTCATCCATGAAACACACTCTGCTTTAGAGCAAGAAGCACGCTCTTGCTTTCCAGAGTCTCTCATAAGGCGGGAAACGTGAGAGTGCTCAGAACAAAAGAACTGTGTTTCCTACACACACGGACCATATCTAGTTCAACTCTGCTTCTGAAACTGATACAAACCACAGGCCCTCTAACATCCAATGCGTTTCAGTTAAGTGCGAGAAACGTGTGAGCTTCGTGTACAATATAGCTTCGTTTGAGCTGAAAAGTGACTGCGTTTACCTGAAACGAAGTCTCGCTTGTAGGAAGACACAGAGCCTGGCATTTAACTCCGTTTCTGAAGGGAAACACACAGCACACTTCTCATCCATGAAACACACTCTGCTTTAGAGCAAGAAGCACGCTCTTGCTTTCCAGAGTCTCTCATAAGGCGGGAAACGTGAGAGTGCTCAGAACAAAAGAACTGTGTTTCCTACACACACGGACCATATCTAGTTCAACTCTGCTTCTGAAACTGATACAAACCACAGGCCCTCTAACATCCAATGCGTTTCAGTTAAGAGCGAGAAACGTGTGAGCTTCGTGTACAATATAGCTTCGTTTGAGCTGAAAAGTGACTGCGTTTACCTGAAACGAAGTCTCGCTTGTAGGAAGACACAGAGCCTGGCATTTAACTCCGTTTCTGAAGGGAAACACACAGCACACTTCTCATCCATGAAACACACTCTGCTTTAGAGCAAGAAGCACGCTCTTGCTTTCCAGAGTCTCTAATAAGGCGGGAAACGTGAGAGTGCTCAGAACAAAAGAACTGTGTTTCCTACACACACGGACCATATCTAGTTCAACTCTGCTTCTGAAACTGATACAAACCACAGGCCCTCTAACATCCAATGCGTTTCAGTTAAGAGCGAGAAACGTGTGAGCTTCGTGTACAATATAGCTTCCTTTGAGCTGAAAAGTGACTGCGTTTACCTGAAACGAAGTCTCGCTTGTAGGAAGACACAGAGCCTGGCATTTAACTCCGTTTCTGAAGGGAAACACACAGCACACTTCTCATCCATGAAACACACTCTGCTTTAGAGCAAGAAGCACGCTCTTGCTTTCCAGAGTCTCTCATAAGGCGGGAAACGTGAGAGTGCTCAGAACAAAAGAACTGTGTTTCCTACACACACGGACCATATCTAGTTCAACTCTGCTTCTGAAACTGATACAAACCACAGGCCCTCTAACATCCAATGCGTTTCAGTTAAGAGCGAGAAACGTGTGAGCTTCGTGTACAATATAGCTTCGTTTGAGCTGAAAAGTGACTGCGTTTACCTGAAACGAAGTCTCGCTTGTAGGAAGACACAGAGCCTGGCATTTAACTCCGTTTCTGAAGGGAAACACACAGCACACTTCTCATCCATGAAACACACTCTGCTTTAGAGCAAGAAGCACGCTCTTGCTTTCCAGAGTCTCTCATAAGGCGGGAAACGTGAGAGTGCTCAGAACAAAAGAACTGTGTTTCCTACACACACGGACCATATCTAGTTCAACTCTGCTTCTGAAACTGATACAAACCACAGGCCCTCTAACATCCAATGCGTTTCAGTTAAGAGCGAGAAACGTGTGAGCTTCGTGTACAATATAGCTTCGTTTAAGCTGAAAAGTGACTGCGTTTACCTGAAACGAAGTCTCGCTTGTAGGAAGACACAGAGCCTGGCATTTAACTCCGTTTCTGAAGGGAAACACACAGCACACTTCTCATCCATGAAACACACTCTGCTTTAGAGCAAGAAGCACGCTCTTGCTTTCCAGAGTCTCTCATAAGGCGGGAAACGTGAGAGTGCTCAGAACAAAAGAACTGTGTTTCCTACACAAACGGACCATATCTAGTTCAACTCTGCTTCTGAAACTGATACAAACCACAGGCCCTCTAACATCCAATGCGTTTCAGTTAAGTGCGAGAAACGTGTGTGCTTCGTGTACAATATAGCTTCGTTTGAGCTGAAAAGTGACTGCGTTTACCTGAAACGAAGTCTCGCTTGTAGGAAGACACAGAGCCTGGCATTTAACTCCGTTTCTGAAGGGAAACACACAGCACACTTCTCATCCGTGAAACACACTCTGCTTTAGAGCAAGAAGCACGCTCTTGTTTTCCAGAGTCTCTCATAAGGCGGGAAACGTGAGAGTGCTCAGAACAAAAGAACTGTGTTTCCTACACACACGGACCATATCTAGTTCAACTCTGCTTCTGAAACTGATACAAACCACAGGCCCTCTAACATCCAATGCGTTTCAGTTAAGAGCGAGAAACGTGTGAGCTTCGTGTACAATATAGCTTCGTTTGAGCTGAAAAGTGACTGCGTTTACCTGAAACGAAGTCTCGCTTGTAGGAAGACACAGAGCCTGGCATTTAACTCCGTTTCTGAAGGGAAACACACAGCACACTTCTCATCCATGAAACACACTCTGCTTTAGAGCAAGAAGCACGCTCTTGCTTTCCAGAGTCTCTCATAAGGCGGGAAACGTGAGAGTGCTCAGAACAAAAGAACTGTGTTTCCTACACACACGGACCATATCTAGTTCAACTCTGCTTCTGAAACTGATACAAACCACAGGCCCTCTAACATCCAATGCGTTTCAGTTAAGAGCGAGAAACGTGTGAGCTTCGTGTACAATATAGCTTCGTTTGAGCTGAAAAGTGACTGCGTTTACCTGAAACGAAGTCTCGCTTGTAGGAAGACACAGAGCCTGGCATTTAACTCCGTTTCTGAAGGGAAACACACAGCACACTTCTCATCCATGAAACACACTCTGCTTTAGAGCAAGAAGCACGCTCTTGCTTTCCAGAGTCTCTCACAAGGCGGGAAACGTGAGAGTGCTCAGAACAAAAGAACTGTGTTTCCTACACACACGGACCATATCTAGTTCAACTCTGCTTCTGAAACTGATACAAACCACAGGCCCTCTAACATCCAATGCGTTTCAGTTAAGAGCGAGAAACGTGTGAGCTTCGTGTACAATATAGCTTCGTTTGAGCTGAAAAGTGACTGCGTTTACCTGAAACGAAGTCTCGCTTGTAGGAAGACACAGAGCCTGGCATTTAACTCCGTTTCTGAAGGGAAACACACAGCACACTTCTCATCCATGAAACACACTCTGCTTTAGAGCAAGAAGCACGCTCTTGCTTTCCAGAGTCTCTCATAAGGCGGGAAACGTGAGAGTGCTCAGAACAAAAGAACTGTGTTTCCTACACACACGGACCATATCTAGTTCAACTCTGCTTCTGAAACTGATACAAACCACAGGCCCTCTAACATCCAATGCGTTTCAGTTAAGAGCGAGAAACGTGTGAGCTTCGTGTACAATATAGCTTCGTTTGAGCTGAAAAGTGACTGCGTTTACCTGAAACGAAGTCTCGCTTGTAGGAAGACACAGAGCCTGGCATTTAACTCCGTTTCTGAAGGGAAACACACAGCACACTTCTCATCCATGAAACACACTCTGCTTTAGAGCAAGAAGCACGCTCTTGCTTTCCAGAGTCTCTCATAAGGCGGGAAACGTGAGAGTGCTCAGAACAAAAGAACTGTGTTTCCTACACACACGGACCATATCTAGTTCAACTCTGCTTCTGAAACTGATACAAGCCACAGGCCCTCTAACATCCAATGCGTTTCAGTTAAGAGCGAGAAACGTGTGAGCTTCGTGTACAATATAGCTTCGTTTGAGCTGAAAAGTGACTGCGTTTACCTGAAAAGAAGTCTCGCTTGTAGGAAGACACAGAGCCTGGCATTTAACTCCGTTTCTGAAGGGAAACACACAGCACACTTCTCATCCATGAAACACACTCTGCTTTAGAGCAAGAAGCACGCTCTTGCTTTCCAGAGTCTCTCATAAGGCGGGAAACGTGAGAGTGCTCAGAACAAAAGAACTGTGTTTCCTACACACACGGACCATATCTAGTTCAACTCTGCTTCTGAAACTGATACAAACCACAGGCCCTCTAACATCCAATGCGTTTCAGTTAAGAGCGAGAAACGTGTGAGCTTCGTGTACAATATAGCTTCGTTTGAGCTGAAAAGTGACTGCGTTTACCTGAAACGAAGTCTCGCTTGTAGGAAGACACAGAGCCTGGCATTTAACTCCGTTTCTGAAGGGAAACACACAGCACACTTCTCATCCATGAAACACACTCTGCTTTAGAGCAAGAAGCACGCTCTTGCTTTCCAGAGTCTCTCATAAGGCGGGAAACGTGAGAGTGCTCAGAACAAAAGAACTGTGTTTCCTACACACACGGACCATATCTAGTTCAACTCTGCTTCTGAAACTGATACAAACCACAGGCCCTCTAACATCCAATGCGTTTCAGTTAAGAGCGAGAAACGTGTGAGCTCCGTGTACAATATAGCTTCCTTTGAGCTGAAAAGTGACTGCGTTTACCTGAAACGAAGTCTCGCTTGTAGGAAGACACAGAGCCTGGCATTTAACTCCGTTTCTGAAGGGAAACACACAGCACACTTCTCATCCATGAAACACACTCTGCTTTAGAGCAAGAAGCACGCTCTTGCTTTCCAGAGTCTCTCATAAGGCGGGAAACGTGAGAGTGCTCAGAACAAAAGAACTGTGTTTCCTACACACACGGACCATATCTAGTTCAACTCTGCTTCTGAAACTGATACAAACCACAGGCCGTCTAACATCCAATGCGTTTCAGTTAAGAGCGAGAAACGTGTGAGCTTCGTGTACAATATAGCTTCGTTTGAGCTGAAAAGTGACTGCGTTTACCTGAAACGAAGTCTCGCTTGTAGGAAGACACAGAGCCTGGCATTTAACTCCGTTTCTGAAGGGAAACACACAGCACACTTCTCATCCATGAAACACACTCTGCTTTAGAGCAAGAAGCACGCTCTTGCTTTCCAGAGTCTCTCATAAGGCGGGAAACGTGAGAGTGCTCAGAACAAAAGAACTGTGTTTCCTACACACACGGACCATATCTAGTTCAACTCTGCTTCTGAAACTGATACAAACCAAGGCCCTCTAACATCCAATGCGTTTCAGTTAAGAGCGAGAAACGTGTGAGCTTCGTGTACAATATAGCTTCGTTTGAGCTGAAAAGTGACTGCGTTTACCTGAAACGAAGTCTCGCTTGTAGGAAGACACAGAGCCTGGCATTTAACTCCGTTTCTGAAGGGAAACACACAGCACACTTCTCATCCATGAAACACACTCTGCTTTAGAGCAAGAAGCACGCTCTTGCTTTCCAGAGTCTCTCATAAGGCGGGAAACGTGAGAGTGCTCAGAACAAAAGAACTGTGTTTCCTACACACACGGACCATATCTAGTTCAACTCTGCTTCTGAAACTGATACAAACCACAGGCCCTCTAACATCCAATGCGTTTCAGTTAAGAGCGAGAAACGTGTGAGCTTCGTGTACAATATAGCTTCGTTTGAGCTGAAAAGTGACTGCGTTTACCTGAAACGAAGTCTCGCTTGTAGGAAGACACAGAGCCTGGCATTTAACTCCGTTTCTGAAGGGAAACACACAGCACACTTCTCATCCATGAAACACACTCTGCTTTAGAGCAAGAAGCACGCTCTTGCTTTCCAGAGTCTCTCATAAGGCGGGAAACGTGAGAGTGCTCAGAACAAAAGAACTGTGTTTCCTACACACACGGACCATATCTAGTTCAACTCTGCTTCTGAAACTGATACAAACCACAGGCCCTCTAACATCCAATGCGTTTCAGTTAAGTGCGAGAAACGTGTGAGCTTCGTGTACAATATAGCTTCGTTTGAGCTGAAAAGTGACTGCGTTTACCTGAAACGAAGTCTCGCTTGTAGGAAGACACAGAGCCTGGCATTTAACTCCGTTTCTGAAGGGAAACACACAGCACACTTCTCATCCATGAAACACACTCTGCTTTAGAGCAAGAAGCACGCTCTTGCTTTCCAGAGTCTCTCATAAGGCGGGAAACGTGAGAGTGCTCAGAACAAAAGAACTGTGTTTCCTACACACACGGACCATATCTAGTTCAACTCTGCTTCTGAAACTGATACAAACCACAGGCCCTCTAACATCCAATGCGTTTCAGTTAAGAGCGAGAAACGTGTGAGCTTCGTGTACAATATAGCTTAGTTTGAGCTGAAAAGTGACTGCGTTTACCTGAAACGAAGTCTCGCTTGTAGGAAGACACAGAGCCTGGCATTTAACTCCGTTTCTGAAGGGAAACACACAGCACACTTCTCATCCATGAAACACACTCTGCTTTAGAGCAAGAAGCACGCTCTTGCTTTCCAGAGTCTCTCATAAGGCGGGAAACGTGAGAGTGCTCAGAACAAAAGAACTGTGTTTCCTACACACACGGACCATATCTAGTTCAACTCTGCTTCTGAAACTGATACAAACCACAGGCCCTCTAACATCCAATGCGTTTCAGTTAAGAGCGAGAAACGTGTGAGCTTCGTGTACAATATAGCTTCCTTTGAGCTGAAAAGTGACTGCGTTTACCTGAAACGAAGTCTCGCTTGTAGGAAGACACAGAGCCTGGCATTTAACTCCGTTTCTGAAGGGAAACACACAGCACACTTCTCATCCATGAAACACACTCTGCTTTAGAGCAAGAAGCACGCTCTTGCTTTCCAGAGTCTCTCATAAGGCGGGAAACGTGAGAGTGCTCAGAACAAAAGAACTGTGTTTCCTACACACACGGACCATATCTAGTTCAACTCTGCTTCTGAAACTGATACAAACCACAGGCCCTCTAACATCCAATGCGTTTCAGTTAAGAGCGAGAAACGTGTGAGCTCCGTGTACAATATAGCTTCCTTTGAGCTGAAAAGTGACTGCGTTTACCTGAAACGAAGTCTCGCTTGTAGGAAGACACAGAGCCTGGCATTTAACTCCGTTTCTGAAGGGAAACACACAGCACACTTCTCATCCATGAAACACACTCTGCTTTAGAGCAAGAAGCACGCTCTTGCTTTCCAGAGTCTCTCATAAGGCGGGAAACGTGAGAGTGCTCAGAACAAAAGAACTGTGTTTCCTACACACACGGACCATATCTAGTTCAACTCTGCTTCTGAAACTGATACAAACCACAGGCCCTCTAACATCCAATGCGTTTCAGTTAAGAGCGAGAAACGTGTGAGCTTCGTGTACAATATAGCTTCGTTTGAGCTGAAAAGTGACTGCGTTTACCTGAAACGAAGTCTCGCTTGTAGGAAGACACAGAGCCTGGCATTTAACTCCGTTTCTGAAGGGAAACACACAGCACACTTCTCATCCATGAAACACACTCTGCTTTAGAGCAAGAAGCACGCTCTTGCTTTCCAGAGTCTCTCATAAGGCGGGAAACGTGAGAGTGCTCAGAACAAAAGAACTGTGTTTCCTACACACACGGACCATATCTAGTTCAACTCTGCTTCTGAAACTGATACAAACCACAGGCCCTCTAACATCCAATGCGTTTCAGTTAAGAGCGAGAAACGTGTGAGCTTCGTGTACAATATAGCTTCGTTTGAGCTGAAAAGTGACTGCGTTTACCTGAAACGAAGTCTCGCTTGTAGGAAGACACAGAGCCTGGCATTTAACTCCGTTTCTGAAGGGAAACACACAGCACACTTCTCATCCATGAAACACACTCTGCTTTAGAGCAAGAAGCACGCTCTTGCTTTCCAGAGTCTCTCATAAGGCGGGAAACGTGAGAGTGCTCAGAACAAAAGAACTGTGTTTCCTACACACACGGACCATATCTAGTTCAACTCTGCTTCTGAAACTGATACAAACCACAGGCCCTCTAACATCCAATGCGTTTCAGTTAAGAGCGAGAAACGTGTGAGCTTCGTGTACAATATAGCTTCGTTTGAGCTGAAAAGTGACTGCGTTTACCTGAAACGAAGTCTCGCTTGTAGGAAGACACAGAGCCTGGCATTTAACTCCGTTTCTGAAGGGAAACACACAGCACACTTCTCATCCATGAAACACACTCTGCTTTAGAGCAAGAAGCACGCTCTTGCTTTCCAGAGTCTCTCATAAGGCGGGAAACGTGAGAGTGCTCAGAACAAAAGAACTGTGTTTCCTACACACACGGACCATATCTAGTTCAACTCTGCTTCTGAAACTGATACAAACCACAGGCCCTCTAACATCCAATGCGTTTCAGTTAAGTGCGAGAAACGTGTGAGCTTCGTGTACAATATAGCTTCGTTTGAGCTGAAAAGTGACTGCGTTTACCTGAAACGAAGTCTCGCTTGTAGGAAGACACAGAGCCTGGCATTTAACTCCGTTTCTGAAGGGAAACACACAGCACACTTCTCATCCATGAAACACACTCTGCTTTAGAGCAAGAAGCAAGCTCTTGCTTTCCAGAGTCTCTCATAAGGCGGGAAACGTGAGAGTGCTCAGAACAAAAGAACTGTGTTTCCTACACACACGGACCATATCTAGTTCAACTCTGCTTCTGAAACTGATACAAACCACAGGCCCTCTAACATCCAATGCGTTTCAGTTAAGAGCGAGAAACGTGTGAGCTTCGTGTACAATATAGCTTCGTTTGAGCTGAAAAGTGACTGCGTTTACCTGAAACGAAGTCTCGCTTGTAGGAAGACACAGAGCCTGGCATTTAACTCCGTTTCTGAAGGGAAACACACAGCACACTTCTCATCCATGAAACACACTCTGCTTTAGAGCAAGAAGCACGCTCTTGCTTTCCAGAGTCTCTCATAAGGCGGGAAACGTGAGAGTGCTCAGAACAAAAGAACTGTGTTTCCTACACACACGGACCATATCTAGTGCAACTCTGCTTCTGAAACTGATACAAACCACAGGCCCTCTAACATCCAATGCGTTTCAGTTAAGTGCGAGAAACGTGTGAGCTTCGTGTACAATATAGCTTCGTTTGAGCTGAAAAGTGACTGCGTTTACCTGAAACGAAGTCTCGCTTGTAGGAAGACACAGAGCCTGGCATTTAACTCCGTTTCTGAAGGGAAACACACAGCACACTTCTCATCCATGAAACACACTCTGCTTTAGAGCAAGAAGCACGCTCTTGCTTTCCAGAGTCTCTCATAAGGCGGGAAACGTGAGAGTGCTCAGAATAAAAGAACTGTGTTTCCTACACACACGGACCATATCTAGTTCAACTCTGCTTCTGAAACTGATACAAACCACAGGCCCTCTAACATCCAATGCGTTTCAGTTAAGAGCGAGAAACGTGTGAGCTTCGTGTACAATATAGCTTCGTTTGAGCTGAAAAGTGACTGCGTTTACCTGAAACGAAGTCTCGCTTGTAGGAAGACACAGAGCCTGGCATTTAACTCCGTTTCTGAAGGGAAACACACAGCACACTTCTCATCCATGAAACACACTCTGCTTTAGAGCAAGAAGCACGCTCTTGCTTTCCAGAGTCTCTCATAAGGCGGGAAACGTGAGAGTGCTCAGAACAAAAGAACTGTGTTTCCTACACACACGGACCATATCTAGTTCAACTCTGCTTCTGAAACTGATACAAACCACAGGCCCTCTAACATCCAATGCGTTTCAGTTAAGAGCGAGAAACGTGTGAGCTTCGTGTACAATATAGCTTCGTTTGAGCTGAAAAGTGACTGCGTTTACCTGAAACGAAGTCTCGCTTGTAGGAAGACACAGAGCCTGGCATTTAACTCCGTTTCTGAAGGGAAACACACAGCACACTTCTCATCCATGAAACACACTCTGCTTTAGAGCAAGAAGCACGCTCTTGCTTTCCAGAGTCTCTCATAAGGCGGGAAACGTGAGAGTGCTCAGAACAAAAGAACTGTGTTTCCTACACACACGGACCATATCTAGTTCAACTCTGCTTCTGAAACTGATACAAACCACAGGCCCTCTAACATCCAATGCGTTTCAGTTAAGAGCGAGAAACGTGTGAGCTTCGTGTACAATATAGCTTCGTTTGAGCTGAAAAGTGACTGCGTTTACCTGAAACGAAGTCTCGCTTGTAGGAAGACACAGAGCCTGGCATTTAACTCCGTTTCTGAAGGGAAACACACAGCACACTTCTCATCCATGAAACACACTCTGCTTTAGAGCAAGAAGCACGCTCTTGCTTTCCAGAGTCTCTCATAAGGCGGGAAACGTGAGAGTGCTCAGAACAAAAGAACTGTGTTTCCTACACACACGGACCATATCTAGTTCAACTCTGCTTCTGAAACTGATACAAACCACAGGCCCTCTAACATCCAATGCGTTTCAGTTAAGTGCGAGAAACGTGTGAGCTTCGTGTACAATATAGCTTCGTTTGAGCTGAAAAGTGACTGCGTTTACCTGAAACGAAGTCTCGCTTGTAGGAAGACACAGAGCCTGGCATTTAACTCCGTTTCTGAAGGGAAACACACAGCACACTTCTCATCCATGAAACACACTCTGCTTTAGAGCAAGAAGCACGCTCTTGCTTTCCAGAGTCTCTCATAAGGCGGGAAACGTGAGAGTGCTCAGAACAAAAGAACTGTGTTTCCTACACACACGGACCATATCTAGTTCAACTCTGCTTCTGAAACTGATACAAACCACAGGCCCTCTAACATCCAATGCGTTTCAGTTAAGAGCGAGAAACGTGTGAGCTTCGTGTACAATATAGCTTCGTTTGAGCTGAAAAGTGACTGCGTTTACCTGAAACGAAGTCTCGCTTGTAGGAAGACACAGAGCCTGGCATTTAACTCCGTTTCTGAAGGGAAACACACAGCACACTTCTCATCCATGAAACACACTCTGCTTTAGAGCAAGAAGCACGCTCTTGCTTTCCAGAGTCTCTCATAAGGCGGGAAACGTGAGAGTGCTCAGAACAAAAGAACTGTGTTTCCTACACACACGGACCATATCTAGTTCAACTCTGCTTCTGAAACTGATACAAACCACAGGCCCTCTAACATCCAATGCGTTTCAGTTAAGAGCGAGAAACGTGTGAGCTTCGTGTACAATATAGCTTCGTTTGAGCTGAAAAGTGACTGCGTTTACCTGAAACGAAGTCTCGCTTGTAGGAAGACACAGAGCCTGGCATTTAACTCCGTTTCTGAAGGGAAACACACAGCACACTTCTCATCCATGAAACACACTCTGCTTTAGAGCAAGAAGCACGCTCTTGCTTTCCAGAGTCTCTCATAAGGCGGGAAACGTGAGAGTGCTCAGAACAAAAGAACTGTGTTTCCTACACACACGGACCATATCTAGTTCAACTCTGCTTCTGAAACTGATACAAACCACAGGCCCTCTAACATCCAATGCGTTTCAGTTAAGAGCGAGAAACGTGTGAGCTTCGTGTACAATATAGCTTCCTTTGAGCTGAAAAGTGACTGCGTTTACCTGAAACGAAGTCTCGCTTGTAGGAAGACACAGAGCCTGGCATTTAACTCCGTTTCTGAAGGGAAACACACAGCACACTTCTCATCCATGAAACACACTCTGCTTTAGAGCAAGAAGCACGCTCTTGCTTTCCAGAGTCTCTCATAAGGCGGGAAACGTGAGAGTGCTCAGAACAAAAGAACTGTGTTTCCTACACACACGGACCATATCTAGTTCAACTCTGCTTCTGAAACTGATACAAACCACAGGCCCTCTAACATCCAATGCGTTTCAGTTAAGAGCGAGAAACGTGTGAGCTCCGTGTACAATATAGCTTCCTTTGAGCTGAAAAGTGACTGCGTTTACCTGAAACGAAGTCTCGCTTGTAGGAAGACACAGAGCCTGGCATTTAACTCCGTTTCTGAAGGGAAACACACAGCACACTTCTCATCCATGAAACACACTCTGCTTTAGAGCAAGAAGCACGCTCTTGCTTTCCAGAGTCTCTCATAAGGCGGGAAACGTGAGAGTGCTCAGAACAAAAGAACTGTGTTTCCTACACACACGGACCATATCTAGTTCAACTCTGCTTCTGAAACTGATACAAACCACAGGCCCTCTAACATCCAATGCGTTTCAGTTAAGAGCGAGAAACGTGTGAGCTTCGTGTACAATATAGCTTCGTTTGAGCTGAAAAGTGACTGCGTTTACCTGAAACGAAGTCTCGCTTGTAGGAAGACACAGAGCCTGGCATTTAACTCCGTTTCTGAAGGGAAACACACAGCACACTTCTCATCCATGAAACACACTCTGCTTTAGAGCAAGAAGCACGCTCTTGCTTTCCAGAGTCTCTCATAAGGCGGGAAACGTGAGAGTGCTCAGAACAAAAGAACTGTGTTTCCTACACACACGGACCATATCTAGTTCAACTCTGCTTCTGAAACTGATACAAACCACAGGCCCTCTAACATCCAATGCGTTTCAGTTAAGAGCGAGAAACGTGTGAGCTTCGTGTACAATATAGCTTCGTTTGAGCTGAAAAGTGACTGCGTTTACCTGAAACGAAGTCTCGCTTGTAGGAAGACACAGAGCCTGGCATTTAACTCCGATTCTGAAGGGAAACACACAGCACACTTCTCATCCATGAAACACACTCTGCTTTAGAGCAAGAAGCACGCTCTTGCTTTCCAGAGTCTCTCATAAGGCGGGAAACGTGAGAGTGCTCAGAACAAAAGAACTGTGTTTCCTACACACACGGACCATATCTAGTTCAACTCTGCTTCTGAAACTGATACAAACCACAGGCCCTCTAACATCCAATGCGTTTCAGTTAAGTGCGAGAAACGTGTGAGCTTCGTGTACAATATAGCTTCGTTTGAGCTGAAAAGTGACTGCGTTTACCTGAAACGAAGTCTCGCTTGTAGGAAGACACAGAGCCTGGCATTTAACTCCGTTTCTGAAGGGAAACACACAGCACACTTCTCATCCATGAAACACACTCTGCTTTAGAGCAAGAAGCACGCTCTTGCTTTCCAGAGTCTCTCATAAGGCGGGAAACGTGAGAGTGCTCAGAACAAAAGAACTGTGTTTCCTACACACACGGACCATATCTAGTTCAACTCTGCTTCTGAAACTGATACAAACCACAGGCCCTCTAACATCCAATGCGTTTCAGTTAAGAGCGAGAAACGTGTGAGCTTCGTGTACAATATAGCTTCGTTTGAGCTGAAAAGTGACTGCGTTTACCTGAAACGAAGTCTCGCTTGTAGGAAGACACAGAGCCTGGCATTTAACTCCGTTTCTGAAGGGAAACACACAGCACACTTCTCATCCATGAAACACACTCTGCTTTAGAGCAAGAAGCACGCTCTTGCTTTCCAGAGTCTCTCATAAGGCGGGAAACGTGAGAGTGCTCAGAACAAAAGAACTGTGTTTCCTACACACACGGACCATATCTAGTTCAACTCTGCTTCTGAAACTGATACAAACCACAGGCCCTCTAACATCCAATGCGTTTCAGTTAAGAGCGAGAAACGTGTGAGCTTCGTGTACAATATAGCTTCGTTTGAGCTGAAAAGTGACTGCGTTTACCTGAAACGAAGTCTCGCTTGTAGGAAGACACAGAGCCTGGCATTTAACTCCGTTTCTGAAGGGAAACACACAGCACACTTCTCATCCATGAAACACACTCTGCTTTAGAGCAAGAAGCACGCTCTTGCTTTCCAGAGTCTCTCATAAGGCGGGAAACGTGAGAGTGCTCAGAACAAAAGAACTGTGTTTCCTACACACACGGACCATATCTAGTTCAACTCTGCTTCTGAAACTGATACAAACCACAGGCCCTCTAACATCCAATGCGTTTCAGTTAAGTGCGAGAAACGTGTGAGCTTCGTGTACAATATAGCTTCGTTTGAGCTGAAAAGTGACTGCGTTTACCTGAAACGAAGTCTCGCTTGTAGGAAGACACAGAGCCTGGCATTTAACTCCGTTTCTGAAGGGAAACACACAGCACACTTCTCATCCATGAAACACACTCTGCTTTAGAGCAAGAAGCACGCTCTTGCTTTCCAGAGTCTCTCATAAGGCGGGAAACGTGAGAGTGCTCAGAACAAAAGAACTGTGTTTCCTACACACACGGACCATATCTAGTTCAACTCTGCTTCTGAAACTGATACAAACCACAGGCCCTCTAACATCCAATGCGTTTCAGTTAAGAGCGAGAAACGTGTGAGCTTCGTGTACAATATAGCTTCGTTTGAGCTGAAAAGTGACTGCGTTTACCTGAAACGAAGTCTCGCTTGTAGGAAGACACAGAGCCTGGCATTTAACTCCGTTTCTGAAGGGAAACACACAGCACACTTCTCATCCATGAAACACACTCTGCTTTAGAGCAAGAAGCACGCTCTTGCTTTCCAGAGTCTCTCATAAGGCGGGAAACGTGAGAGTGCTCAGAACAAAAGAACTGTGTTTCCTACACACACGGACCATATCTAGTGCAACTCTGCTTCTGAAACTGATACAAACCACAGGCCCTCTAACATCCAATGCGTTTCAGTTAAGTGCGAGAAACGTGTGAGCTTCGTGTACAATATAGCTTCGTTTGAGCTGAAAAGTGACTGCGTTTACCTGAAACGAAGTCTCGCTTGTAGGAAGACACAGAGCCTGGCATTTAACTCCGTTTCTGAAGGGAAACACACAGCACACTTCTCATCCATGAAACACACTCTGCTTTAGAGCAAGAAGCACGCTCTTGCTTTCCAGAGTCTCTCATAAGGCGGGAAACGTGAGAGTGCTCAGAATAAAAGAACTGTGTTTCCTACACACACGGACCATATCTAGTTCAACTCTGCTTCTGAAACTGATACAAACCACAGGCCCTCTAACATCCAATGCGTTTCATTTAAGAGCGAGAAACGTGTGAGCTTCGTGTACAATATAGCTTCGTTTGAGCTGAAAAGTGACTGCGTTTACCTGAAACGAAGTCTCGCTTGTAGGAAGACACAGAGCCTGGCATTTAACTCCGTTTCTGAAGGGAAACACACAGCACACTTCTCATCCATGAAACACACTCTGCTTTAGAGCAAGAAGCACGCTCTTGCTTTCCAGAGTCTCTCATAAGGCGGGAAACGTGAGAGTGCTCAGAACAAAAGAACTGTGTTTCCTACACACACGGACCATATCTAGTTCAACTCTGCTTCTGAAACTGATACAAACCACAGGCCCTCTAACATCCAATGCGTTTCAGTTAAGAGCGAGAAACGTGTGAGCTTCGTGTACAATATAGCTTCGTTTGAGCTGAAAAGTGACTGCGTTTACCTGAAACGAAGTCTCGCTTGTAGGAAGACACAGAGCCTGGCATTTAACTCCGTTTCTGAAGGGAAACACACAGCACACTTCTCATCCATGAAACACACTCTGCTTTAGAGCAAGAAGCACGCTCTTGCTTTCCAGAGTCTCTCATAAGGCGGGAAACGTGAGAGTGCTCAGAACAAAAGAACTGTGTTTCCTACACACACGGACCATATCTAGTTCAACTCTGCTTCTGAAACTGATACAAACCACAGGCCCTCTAACATCCAATGCGTTTCAGTTAAGAGCGAGAAACGTGTGAGCTTCGTGTACAATATAGCTTCGTTTGAGCTGAAAAGTGACTGCGTTTACCTGAAACGAAGTCTCGCTTGTAGGAAGACACAGAGCCTGGCATTTAACTCCGTTTCTGAAGGGAAACACACAGCACACTTCTCATCCATGAAACACACTCTGCTTTAGAGCAAGAAGCACGCTCTTGCTTTCCAGAGTCTCTCATAAGGCGGGAAACGTGAGAGTGCTCAGAACAAAAGAACTGTGTTTCCTACACACACGGACCATATCTAGTTCAACTCTGCTTCTGAAACTGATACAAACCACAGGCCCTCTAACATCCAATGCGTTTCAGTTAAGAGCGAGAAACGTGTGAGCTTCGTGTACAATATAGCTTCGTTTGAGCTGAAAAGTGACTGCGTTTACCTGAAACGAAGTCTCGCTTGTAGGAAGACACAGAGCCTGGCATTTAACTCCGTTTCTGAAGGGAAACACACAGCACACTTCTCATCCATGAAACACACTCTGCTTTAGAGCAAGAAGCACGCTCTTGCTTTCCAGAGTCTCTCATAAGGCGGGAAACGTGAGAGTGCTCAGAACAAAAGAACTGTGTTTCCTACACACACGGACCATATCTAGTTCAACTCTGCTTCTGAAACTGATACAAACCACAGGCCCTCTAACATCCAATGCGTTTCAGTTAAGAGCGAGAAACGTGTGAGCTTCGTGTACAATATAGCTTCGTTTGAGCTGAAAAGTGACTGCGTTTACCTGAAACGAAGTCTTGCTTGTAGGAAGACACAGAGCCTGGCATTTAACTCCGTTTCTGAAGGGAAACACACAGCACACTTCTCATCCATGAAACACACTCTGCTTTAGAGCAAGAAGCACGCTCTTGCTTTCCAGAGTCTCTCATAAGGCGGGAAACGTGAGAGTGCTCAGAACAAAAGAACTGTGTTTCCTACACACACGGACCATATCTAGTTCAACTCTGCTTCTGAAACTGATACAAACCACAGGCCCTCTAACATCCAATGCGTTTCAGTTAAGAGCGAGAAACGTGTGAGCTTCGTGTACAATATAGCTTCGTTTGAGCTGAAAAGTGACTGCGTTTACCTGAAACGAAGTCTCGCTTGTAGGAAGACACAGAGCCTGGCATTTAACTCCGTTTCTGAAGGGAAACACACAGCACACTTCTCATCCATGAAACACACTCTGCTTTAGAGCAAGAAGCACGCTCTTGCTTTCCAGAGTCTCTCATAAGGCGGGAAACGTGAGAGTGCTCAGAACAAAAGAACTGTGTTTCCTACACACACGGACCATATCTAGTTCAACTCTGCTTCTGAAACTGATACAAACCACAGGCCCTCTAACATCCAATGCGTTTCAGTTAAGAGCGAGAAACGTGTGAGCTTCGTGTACAATATAGCTTCGTTTGAGCTGAAAAGTGACTGCGTTTACCTGAAACGAAGTCTCGCTTGTAGGAAGACACAGAGCCTGGCATTTAACTCCGTTTCTGAAGGGAAACACACAGCACACTTCTCATCCATGAAACACACTCTGCTTTAGAGCAAGAAGCACGCTCTTGCTTTCCAGAGTCTCTCATAAGGCGGGAAACGTGAGAGTGCTCAGAACAAAAGAACTGTGTTTCCTACACACACGGACCATATCTAGTTCAACTCTGCTTCTGAAACTGATACAAACCACAGGCCCTCTAACATCCAATGCGTTTCAGTTAAGAGCGAGAAACGTGTGAGCTTCGTGTACAATATAGCTTCGTTTGAGCTGAAAAGTGACTGCGTTTACCTGAAACGAAGTCTCGCTTGTAGGAAGACACAGAGCCTGGCATTTAACTCCGTTTCTGAAGGGAAACACACAGCACACTTCTCATCCATGAAACACACTCTGCTTTAGAGCAAGAAGCACGCTCTTGCTTTCCAGAGTCTCTCATAAGGCGGGAAACGTGAGAGTGCTCAGAACAAAAGAACTGTGTTTCCTACACACACGGACCATATCTAGTTCAACTCTGCTTCTGAAACTGATACAAACCACAGGCCCTCTAACATCCAATGCGTTTCAGTTAAGAGCGAGAAACGTGTGAGCTTCGTGTACAATATAGCTTCGTTTGAGCTGAAAAGTGACTGCGTTTACCTGAAACGAAGTCTCGCTTGTAGGAAGACACAGAGCCTGGCATTTAACTCCGTTTCTGAAGGGAAACACACAGCACACTTCTCATCCATGAAACACACTCTGCTTTAGAGCAAGAAGCACGCTCTTGCTTTCCAGAGTCTCTCATAAGGCGGGAAACGTGAGAGTGCTCAGAACAAAAGAACTGTGTTTCCTACACACACGGACCATATCTAGTTCAACTCTGCTTCTGAAACTGATACAAACCACAGGCCCTCTAACATCCAATGCGTTTCAGTTAAGAGCGAGAAACGTGTGAGCTTCGTGTACAATATAGCTTCGTTTGAGCTGAAAAGTGACTGCGTTTACCTGAAACGAAGTCTCGCTTGTAGGAAGACACAGAGCCTGGCATTTAACTCCGTTTCTGAAGGGAAACACACAGCACACTTCTCATCCATGAAACACACTCTGCTTTAGAGCAAGAAGCACGCTCTTGCTTTCCAGAGTCTCTCATAAGGCGGGAAACGTGAGAGTGCTCAGAACAAAAGAACTGTGTTTCCTACACACATGGACCATATCTAGTTCAACTCTGCTTCTGAAACTGATACAAACCACAGGCCCTCTAACATCCAATGCGTTTCAGTTAAGAGCGAGAAACGTGTGAGCTTCGTGTACAATATAGCTTCGTTTGAGCTGAAAAGTGACTGCGTTTACCTGAAACGAAGTCTCGCTTGTAGGAAGACACAGAGCCTGGCATTTAACTCCGTTTCTGAAGGGAAACACACAGCACACTTCTCATCCATGAAACACACTCTGCTTTAGAGCAAGAAGCACGCTCTTGCTTTCCAGAGTCTCTCATAAGGCGGGAAACGTGAGAGTGCTCAGAACAAAAGAACTGTGTTTCCTACACACACGGACCATATCTAGTTCAACTCTGCTTCTGAAACTGATACAAACCACAGGCCCTCTAACATCCAATGCGTTTCAGTTAAGAGCGAGAAACGTGTGAGCTTCGTGTACAATATAGCTTCGTTTGAGCTGAAAAGTGACTGCGTTTACCTGAAACGAAGTCTCGCTTGTAGGAAGACACAGAGCCTGGCATTTAACTCCGTTTCTGAAGGGAAACACACAGCACACTTCTCATCCATGAAACACACTCTGCTTTAGAGCAAGAAGCACGCTCTTGCTTTCCAGAGTCTCTCATAAGGCGGGAAACGTGAGAGTGCTCAGAACAAAAGAACTGTGTTTCCTACACACACGGACCATATCTAGTTCAACTCTGCTTCTGAAACTGATACAAACCACAGGCCCTCTAACATCCAATGCGTTTCAGTTAAGAGCGAGAAACGTGTGAGCTTCGTGTACAATATAGCTTCGTTTGAGCTGAAAAGTGACTGCGTTTACCTGAAACGAAGTCTCGCTTGTAGGAAGACACAGAGCCTGGCATTTAACTCCGTTTCTGAAGGGAAACACACAGCACACTTCTCATCCATGAAACACACTCTGCTTTAGAGCAAGAAGCACGCTCTTGCTTTCCAGAGTCTCTCATAAGGCGGGAAACGTGAGAGTGCTCAGAACAAAAGAACTGTGTTTCCTACACACATGGACCATATCTAGTTCAACTCTGCTTCTGAAACTGATACAAACCACAGGCCCTCTAACATCCAATGCGTTTCAGTTAAGAGCGAGAAACGTGTGAGCTTCGTGTACAATATAGCTTCGTTTGAGCTGAAAAGTGACTGCGTTTACCTGAAACGAAGTCTCGCTTGTAGGAAGACACAGAGCCTGGCATTTAACTCCGTTTCTGAAGGGAAACACACAGCACACTTCTCATCCATGAAACACACTCTGCTTTAGAGCAAGAAGCACGCTCTTGCTTTCCAGAGTCTCTCATAAGGCGGGAAACGTGAGAGTGCTCAGAACAAAAGAACTGTGTTTCCTACACACACGGACCATATCTAGTTCAACTCTGCTTCTGAAACTGATACAAACCACAGGCCCTCTAACATCCAATGCGTTTCAGTTAAGAGCGAGAAACGTGTGAGCTCCGTGTACAATATAGCTTCGTTTGAGCTGAAAAGTGACTGCGTTTACCTGAAACGAAGTCTCGCTTGTAGGAAGACACAGAGCCTGGCATTTAACTCCGTTTCTGAAGGGAAACACACAGCACACTTCTCATCTATGAAACACACTCTGCTTTAGAGCAAGAAGCACGCTCTTGCTTTCCAGAGTCTCTCATAAGGCGGGAAACGTGAGAGTGCTCAGAACAAAGGAACTGTGTTTCCTACACACACGGACCATATCTAGTTCAACTCTGCTTCTAAAACTGATACAAGCCACAGGCCCTCTAACATCCAATGCGTTTCAGTTAAGAGCGAGAAACGTGTGAGCTTCGTGTACAATATAGCTTCGTTTGAGCTGAAAAGTGACTGCGTTTACCTGAAACGAAGTCTCGCTTGTAGGAAGACACAGAGCCTGGCATTTAACTCCGTTTCTGAAGGGAAACACACAGCACACTTCTCATCCATGAAACACACTCTGCTTTAGAGCAAGAAGCACGCTCTTGCTTTCCAGAGTCTCTCATAAGGCGGGAAACGTGAGAGTGCTCAGAACAAAAGAACTGTGTTTCCTACACACACGGACCATATCTAGTTCAACTCTGCTTCTGAAACTGATACAAGCCACAGGCCCTCTAACATCCAATGCGTTTCAGTTAAGAGCGAGAAACGTGTGAGCTTCGTGTACAATATAGCTTCGTTTGAGCTGAAAAGTGACTGCGTTTACCTGAAACGAAGTCTCGCTTGTAGGAAGACACAGAGCCTGGCATTTAACTCCGTTTCTGAAGGGAAACACACAGCACACTTCTCATCCATGAAACACACTCTGCTTTAGAGCAAGAAGCACGCTCTTGCTTTCCAGAGTCTCTCATAAGGCGGGAAACGTGAGAGTGCTCAGAACAAAAGAACTGTGTTTCCTACACACACGGACCATATCTAGTTCAACTCTGCTTCTGAAACTGATACAAGCCACAGGCCCTCTAACATCCAATGCGTTTCAGTTAAGAGCGAGAAACGTGTGAGCTTCGTGTACAATATAGCTTCGTTTGAGCTGAAAAGTGACTGCGTTTACCTGAAACGAAGTCTCGCTTGTAGGAAGACACAGAGCCTGGCATTTAACTCCGTTTCTGAAGGGAAACACACAGCACACTTCTCATCCATGAAACACACTCTGCTTTAGAGCAAGAAGCACGCTCTTGCTTTCCAGAGTCTCTCATAAGGCGGGAAACGTAAGAGTGCTCAGAACAAAAGAACTGTGTTTCCTACACACACGGACCATATCTAGTTCAACTCTGCTTCTGAAACTGATACAAGCCACAGGCCCTCTAACATCCAATGCGTTTCAGTTAAGAGCGAGAAACGTGTGAGCTTCGTGTACAATATAGCTTCGTTTGAGCTGAAAAGTGACTGCGTTTACCTGAAACGAAGTCTCGCTTGTAGGAAGACACAGAGCCTGGCATTTAACTCCGTTTCTGAAGGGAAACACACAGCACACTTCTCATCCATGAAACACACTCTGCTTTAGAGCAAGAAGCACGCTCTTGCTTTCCAGAGTCTCTCATAAGGCGGGAAACGTGAGAGTGCTCAGAACAAAAGAACTGTGTTTCCTACACACACGGACCATATCTAGTTCAACTCTGCTTCTGAAACTGATACAAGCCACAGGCCCTCTAACATCCAATGCGTTTCAGTTAAGAGCGAGAAACGTGTGAGCTTCGTGTACAATATAGCTTCGTTTGAGCTGAAAAGTGACTGCGTTTACCTGAAACGAAGTCTCGCTTGTAGGAAGACACAGAGCCTGGCATTTAACTCCGTTTCTGAAGGGAAACACACAGCACACTTCTCATCCATGAAACACACTCTGCTTTAGAGCAAGAAGCACGCTCTTGCTTTCCAGGGTCTCTCATAAGGCGGGAAACATGAGAGTGCTCAGAACAAAAGAACTGTGTTTCCTACACACACGGACCATATCTAGTTCAACTCTGCTTCTGAAACTGATACAAGCTACAGGCCCTCTAACATCCAATGCGTTTCAGTTAAGAGCGAGAAACGTGTGAGCTTCGTGTACAATATAGCTTCGTTTGAGCTGAAAAGTGACTGCGTTTACCTGAAACGAAGTCTCGCTTGTAGGAAGACACAGAGCCTGGCATTTAACTCCGTTTCTGAAGGGAAACACACAGCACACTTCTCATCCATGAAACACACTCTGCTTTAGAGCAAGAAGCACGCTCTTGCTTTCCAGAGTCTCTCATAAGGCGGGAAACGTGAGAGTGCTCAGAACAAAAGAACTGTGTTTCCTACACACACGGACCATATCTAGTTCAACTCTGCTTCTGAAACTGATACAAACCACAGGCCCTCTAACATCCAATGCGTTTCAGTTAAGAGCGAGAAACGTGTGAGCTTCGTGTACAATATAGCTTCGTTTGAGCTGAAAAGTGACTGCGTTTACCTGAAACGAAGTCTCGCTTGTAGGAAGACACAGAGCCTGGCATTTAACTCCGTTTCTGAAGGGAAACACACAGCACACTTCTCATCCATGAAACACACTCTGCTTTAGAGCAAGAAGCACGCTCTTGCTTTCCAGAGTCTCTCATAAGGCGGGAAACGTGAGAGTGCTCAGAACAAAAGAACTGTGTTTCCTACACACACGGACCATATCTAGTTCAACTCTGCTTCTGAAACTGATACAAGCCACAGGCCCTCTAACATCCAATGCGTTTCAGTTAAGAGCGAGAAACGTGTGAGCTTCGTGTACAATATAGCTTCGTTTGAGCTGAAAAGTGACTGCGTTTACCTGAAACGAAGTCTCGCTTGTAGGAAGACACAGAGCCTGGCATTTAACTCCGTTTCTGAAGGGAAACACACAGCACACTTCTCATCCATGAAACACACTCTGCTTTAGAGCAAGAAGCACGCTCTTGCTTTCCAGAGTCTCTCATAAGGCGGGAAACGTGAGAGTGCTCAGAACAAAAGAACTGTGTTTCCTACACACACGGACCATATCTAGTTCAACTCTGCTTCTGAAACTGATACAAACCACAGGCCCTCTAACATCCAATGCGTTTCAGTTAAGAGCGAGAAACGTGTGAGCTTCGTGTACAATATAGCTTCGTTTGAGCTGAAAAGTGACTGCGTTTACCTGAAACGAAGTCTCGCTTGTAGGAAGACACAGAGCCTGGCATTTAACTCCGTTTCTGAAGGGAAACACACAGCACACTTCTCATCCATGAAACACACTCTGCTTTAGAGCAAGAAGCACGCTCTTGCTTTCCAGAGTCTCTCATAAGGCGGGAAACGTGAGAGTGCTCAGAACAAAAGAACTGTGTTTCCTACACACACGGACCATATCTAGTTCAACTCTGCTTCTGAAACTGATACAAACCACAGGCCCTCTAACCTCCAATGCGTTTCAGTTAAGAGCGAGAAACGTGTGAGCTTCGTGTACAATATAGCTTCGTTTGAGCTGAAAAGTGACTGCGTTTACCTGAAACGAAGTCTCGCTTGTAGGAAGACACAGAGCCTGGCATTTAACTCCGTTTCTGAAGGGAAACACACAGCACACTTCTCATCCATGAAACACACTCTGCTTTAGAGCAAGAAGCACGCTCTTGCTTTCCAGAGTCTCTCATAAGGCGGGAAACGTGAGAGTGCTCAGAACAAAAGAACTGTGTTTCCTACACACACGGACCATATCTAGTTCAACTCTGCTTCTGAAACTGATACAAACCACAGGCCCTCTAACATCCAATGCGTTTCAGTTAAGAGCGAGAAACGTGTGAGCTTCGTGTACAATATAGCTTCGTTTGAGCTGAAAAGTGACTGCGTTTACCTGAAAGGAAGTCTCGCTTGTAGGAAGACACAGAGCCTGGCATTTAACTCCGTTTCTGAAGGGAAACACACAGCACACTTCTCATCCATGAAACACACTCTGCTTTAGAGCAAGAAGCACGCTCTTGCTTTCCAGAGTCTCTCATAAGGCGGGAAACGTGAGAGTGCTCAGAACAAAAGAACTGTGTTTCCTACACACACGGACCATATCTAGTTCAACTCTGCTTCTGAAACTGATACAAACCACAGGCCCTCTAACATCCAATGCGTTTCAGTTAAGAGCGAGAAACGTGTGAGCTTCGTGTACAATATAGCTTCGTTTGAGCTGAAAAGTGACTGCGTTTACCTGAAACGAAGTCTCGCTTGTAGGAAGACACAGAGCCTGGCATTTAACTCCGTTTCTGAAGGGAAACACACAGCACACTTCTCATCCATGAAACACACTCTGCTTTAGAGCAAGAAGCACGCTCTTGCTTTCCAGAGTCTCTCATAAGGCGGGAAACGTGAGAGTGCTCAGAACAAAAGAACTGTGTTTCCTACACACATGGACCATATCTAGTTCAACTCTGCTTCTGAAACTGATACAAACCACAGGCCCTCTAACATCCAATGCGTTTCAGTTAAGAGCGAGAAACGTGTGAGCTTCGTGTACAATATAGCTTCGTTTGAGCTGAAAAGTGACTGCGTTTACCTGAAACGAAGTCTCGCTTGTAGGAAGACACAGAGCCTGGCATTTAACTCCGTTTCTGAAGGGAAACACACAGCACACTTCTCATCCATGAAACACACTCTGCTTTAGAGCAAGAAGCACGCTCTTGCTTTCCAGAGTCTCTCATAAGGCGGGAAACGTGAGAGTGCTCAGAACAAAAGAACTGTGTTTCCTACACACACGGACCATATCTAGTTCAACTCTGCTTCTGAAACTGATACAAACCACAGGCCCTCTAACATCCAATGCGTTTCAGTTAAGAGCGAGAATCGTGTGAGCTTCGTGTACAATATAGCTTCGTTTGAGCTGAAAAGTGACTGCGTTTACCTGAAACGAAGTCTCGCTTGTAGGAAGACACAGAGCCTGGCATTTAACTCCGTTTCTGAAGGGAAACACACAGCACACTTCTCATCCATGAAACACACTCTGCTTTAGAGCAAGAAGCACGCTCTTGCTTTCCAGAGTCTCTCATAAGGCGGGAAACGTGAGAGTGCTCAGAACAAAAGAACTGTGTTTCCTACACACACGGACCATATCTAGTTCAACTCTGCTTCTGAAACTGATACAAACCACAGGCCCTCTAACATCCAATGCGTTTCAGTTAAGAGCGAGAAACGTGTGAGCTTCGTGTACAATATAGCTTCGTTTGAGCTGAAAAGTGACTGCGTTTACCTGAAAGGAAGTCTCGCTTGTAGGAAGACACAGAGCCTGGCATTTAACTCCGTTTCTGAAGGGAAACACACAGCACACTTCTCATCCATGAAACACACTCTGCTTTAGAGCAAGAAGCACGCTCTTGCTTTCCAGAGTCTCTCATAAGGCGGGAAACGTGAGAGTGCTCAGAACAAAAGAACTGTGTTTCCTACACACACGGACCATATCTAGTTCAACTCTGCTTCTGAAACTGATACAAACCACAGGCCCTCTAACATCCAATGCGTTTCAGTTAAGAGCGAGAAACGTGTGAGCTCCGTGTACAATATAGCTTCGTTTGAGCTGAAAAGTGACTGCGTTTACCTGAAACGAAGTCTCGCTTGTAGGAAGACACAGAGCCTGGCATTTAACTCCGTTTCTGAAGGGAAACACACAGCACACTTCTCATCCATGAAACACACTCTGCTTTAGAGCAAGAAGCACGCTCTTGCTTTCCAGAGTCTCTCATAAGGCGGGAAACGTGAGAGTGCTCAGAACAAAAGAACTGTGTTTCCTACACACACGGACCATATCTAGTTCAACTCTGCTTCTGAAACTGATACAAGCCACAGGCCCTCTAACATCCAATACGTTTCAGTTAAGAGCGAGAAACGTGTGAGCTTCGTGTACAATATAGCTTCGTTTGAGCTGAAAAGTGACTGCGTTTACCTGAAACGAAGTCTCGCTTGTAGGAAGACACAGAGCCTGGCATTTAACTCCGTTTCTGAAGGGAAACACACAGCACACTTCTCATCCATGAAACACACTCTGCTTTAGAGCAAGAAGCACGCTCTTGCTTTCCAGAGTCTCTCATAAGGCGGGAAACGTGAGAGTGCTCAGAACAAAAGAACTGTGTTTCCTACACACACGGACCATATCTAGTTCAACTCTGCTTCTGAAACTGATACAAACCACAGGCCCTCTAACATCCAATGCGTTTCAGTTAAGAGCGAGAAACGTGTGAGCTTCGTGTACAATATAGCTTCGTTTGAGCTGAAAAGTGACTGCGTTTACCTGAAACGAAGTCTCGCTTGTAGGAAGACACAGAGCCTGGCATTTAACTCCGTTTCTGAAGGGAAACACACAGCACACTTCTCATCCATGAAACACACTCTGCTTTAGAGCAAGAAGCACGCTCTTGCTTTCCAGAGTCTCTCATAAGGCGGGAAACGTGAGAGTGCTCAGAACAAAAGAACTGTGTTTCCTACACACACGGACCATATCTAGTTCAACTCTGCTTCTGAAACTGATACAAACCACAGGCCCTCTAACATCCAATGCGTTTCAGTTAAGAGCGAGAAACGTGTGAGCTTCGTGTACAATATAGCTTCGTTTGAGCTGAAAAGTGACTGCGTTTACCTGAAAGGAAGTCTCGCTTGTAGGAAGACACAGAGCCTGGCATTTAACTCCGTTTCTGAAGGGAAACACACAGCACACTTCTCATCCATGAAACACACTCTGCTTTAGAGCAAGAAGCACGCTCTTGCTTTCCAGAGTCTCTCATAAGGCGGGAAACGTGAGAGTGCTCAGAACAAAAGAACTGTGTTTCCTACACACACGGACCATATCTAGTTCAACTCTGCTTCTGAAACTGATACAAACCACAGGCCCTCTAACATCCAATGCGTTTCAGTTAAGAGCGAGAAACGTGTGAGCTCCGTGTACAATATAGCTTCGTTTGAGCTGAAAAGTGACTGCGTTTACCTGAAACGAAGTCTCGCTTGTAGGAAGACACAGAGCCTGGCATTTAACTCCGTTTCTGAAGGGAAACACACAGCACACTTCTCATCCATGAAACACACTCTGCTTTAGAGCAAGAAGCACGCTCTTGCTTTCCAGAGTCTCTCATAAGGCGGGAAACGTGAGAGTGCTCAGAACAAAAGAACTGTGTTTCCTACACACACGGACCATATCTAGTTCAACTCTGCTTCTGAAACTGATACAAGCCACAGGCCCTCTAACATCCAATACGTTTCAGTTAAGAGCGAGAAACGTGTGAGCTTCGTGTACAATATAGCTTCGTTTGAGCTGAAAAGTGACTGCGTTTACCTGAAACGAAGTCTCGCTTGTAGGAAGACACAGAGCCTGGCATTTAACTCCGTTTCTGAAGGGAAACACACAGCACACTTCTCATCCATGAAACACACTCTGCTTTAGAGCAAGAAGCACGCTCTTGCTTTCCAGAGTCTCTCATAAGGCGGGAAACGTGAGAGTGCTCAGAACAAAAGAACTGTGTTTCCTACACACACGGACCATATCTAGTTCAACTCTGCTTCTGAAACTGATACAAACCACAGGCCCTCTAACATCCAATGCGTTTCAGTTAAGAGCGAGAAACGTGTGAGCTTCGTGTACAATATAGCTTCGTTTGAGCTGAAAAGTGACTGCGTTTACCTGAAACGAAGTCTCGCTTGTAGGAAGACACAGAGCCTGGCATTTAACTCCGTTTCTGAAGGGAAACACACAGCACACTTCTCATCCATGAAACACACTCTGCTTTAGAGCAAGAAGCACGCTCTTGCTTTCCAGAGTCTCTCATAAGGCGGGAAACGTGAGAGTGCTCAGAACAAAAGAACTGTGTTTCCTACACACACGGACCATATCTAGTTCAACTCTGCTTCTGAAACTGATACAAACCACAGGCCCTCTAACATCCAATGCGTTTCAGTTAAGAGCGAGAATCGTGTGAGCTTCGTGTACAATATAGCTTCGTTTGAGCTGAAAAGTGACTGCGTTTACCTGAAACGAAGTCTCGCTTGTAGGAAGACACAGAGCCTGGCATTTAACTCCGTTTCTGAAGGGAAACACACAGCACACTTCTCATCCATGAAACACACTCTGCTTTAGAGCAAGAAGCACGCTCTTGCTTTCCAGAGTCTCTCATAAGGCGGGAAACGTGAGAGTGCTCAGAACAAAAGAACTGTGTTTCCTACACACACGGACCATATCTAGTTCAACTCTGCTTCTGAAACTGATACAAACCACAGGCCCTCTAACATCCAATGCGTTTCAGTTAAGAGCGAGAAACGTGTGAGCTTCGTGTACAATATAGCTTCGTTTGAGCTGAAAAGTGACTGCGTTTACCTGAAAGGAAGTCTCGCTTGTAGGAAGACACAGAGCCTGGCATTTAACTCCGTTTCTGAAGGGAAACACACAGCACACTTCTCATCCATGAAACACACTCTGCTTTAGAGCAAGAAGCACGCTCTTGCTTTCCAGAGTCTCTCATAAGGCGGGAAACGTGAGAGTGCTCAGAACAAAAGAACTGTGTTTCCTACACACACGGACCATATCTAGTTCAACTCTGCTTCTGAAACTGATACAAACCACAGGCCCTCTAACATCCAATGCGTTTCAGTTAAGAGCGAGAAACGTGTGAGCTCCGTGTACAATATAGCTTCGTTTGAGCTGAAAAGTGACTGCGTTTACCTGAAACGAAGTCTCGCTTGTAGGAAGACACAGAGCCTGGCATTTAACTCCGTTTCTGAAGGGAAACACACAGCACACTTCTCATCCATGAAACACACTCTGCTTTAGAGCAAGAAGCACGCTCTTGCTTTCCAGAGTCTCTCATAAGGCGGGAAACGTGAGAGTGCTCAGAACAAAAGAACTGTGTTTCCTACACACACGGACCATATCTAGTTCAACTCTGCTTCTGAAACTGATACAAGCCACAGGCCCTCTAACATCCAATACGTTTCAGTTAAGAGCGAGAAACGTGTGAGCTTCGTGTACAATATAGCTTCGTTTGAGCTGAAAAGTGACTGCGTTTACCTGAAACGAAGTCTCGCTTGTAGGAAGACACAGAGCCTGGCATTTAACTCCGTTTCTGAAGGGAAACACACAGCACACTTCTCATCCATGAAACACACTCTGCTTTAGAGCAAGAAGCACGCTCTTGCTTTCCAGAGTCTCTCATAAGGCGGGAAACGTGAGAGTGCTCAGAACAAAAGAACTGTGTTTCCTACACACACGGACCATATCTAGTTCAACTCTGCTTCTGAAACTGATACAAGCCACAGGCCCTCTAACATCCAATGCGTTTCAGTTAAGAGCGAGAAACGTGTGAGCTTCGTGTACAATATAGCTTCGTTTGAGCTGAAAAGTGACTGCGTTTACCTGAAACGAAGTCTCGCTTGTAGGAAGACACAGAGCCTGGCATTTAACTCCGTTTCTGAAGGGAAACACACAGCACACTTCTCATCCATGAAACACACTCTGCTTTAGAGCAAGAAGCACGCTCTTGCTTTCCAGAGTCTCTCATAAGGCGGGAAACGTGAGAGTGCTCAGAACAAAAGAACTGTGTTTCCTACACACACGGACCATATCTAGTTCAACTCTGCTTCTGAAACTGATACAAGCCACAGGCCCTCTAACATCCAATGCGTTTCAGTTAAGAGCGAGAAACGTGTGAGCTTCGTGTACAATATAGCTTCGTTTGAGCTGAAAAGTGACTGCGTTTACCTGAAACGAAGTCTCGCTTGTAGGAAGACACAGAGCCTGGCATTTAACTCCGTTTCTGAAGGGAAACACACAGCACACTTCTCATCCATGAAACACACTCTGCTTTAGAGCAAGAAGCACGCTCTTGCTTTCCAGAGTCTCTCATAAGGCGGGAAACGTGAGAGTGCTCAGAACAAAAGAACTGTGTTTCCTACACACACGGACCATATCTAGTTCAACTCTGCTTCTGAAACTGATACAAGCCACAGGCCCTCTAACATCCAATGCGTTTCAGTTAAGAGCGAGAAACGTGTGAGCTTCGTGTACAATATAGCTTCGTTTGAGCTGAAAAGTGACTGCGTTTACCTGAAACGAAGTCTCGCTTGTAGGAAGACACAGAGCCTGGCATTTAACTCCGTTTCTGAAGGGAAACACACAGCACACTTCTCATCCATGAAACACACTCTGCTTTAGAGCAAGAAGCACGCTCTTGCTTTCCAGAGTCTCTCATAAGGCGGGAAACGTGAGAGTGCTCAGAACAAAAGAACTGTGTTTCCTACACACACGGACCATATCTAGTTCAACTCTGCTTCTGAAACTGATACAAGCCACAGGCCCTCTAACATCCAATGCGTTTCAGTTAAGAGCGAGAAACGTGTGAGCTTCGTGTACAATATAGCTTCGTTTGAGCTGAAAAGTGACTGCGTTTACCTGAAACGAAGTCTCGCTTGTAGGAAGACACAGAGCCTGGCATTTAACTCCGTTTCTGAAGGGAAACACACAGCACACTTCTCATCCATGAAACACACTCTGCTTTAGAGCAAGAAGCACGCTCTTGCTTTCCAGAGTCTCTCATAAGGCGGGAAACGTAAGAGTGCTCAGAACAAAAGAACTGTGTTTCCTACACACACGGACCATATCTAGTTCAACTCTGCTTCTGAAACTGATACAAGCCACAGGCCCTCTAACATCCAATGCGTTTCAGTTAAGAGCGAGAAACGTGTGAGCTTCGTGTACAATATAGCTTCGTTTGAGCTGAAAAGTGACTGCGTTTACCTGAAACGAAGTCTCGCTTGTAGGAAGACACAGAGCCTGGCATTTAACTCCGTTTCTGAAGGGAAACACACAGCACACTTCTCATCCATGAAACACACTCTGCTTTAGAGCAAGAAGCACGCTCTTGCTTTCCAGAGTCTCTCATAAGGCGGGAAACGTGAGAGTGCTCAGAACAAAAGAACTGTGTTTCCTACACACACGGACCATATCTAGTTCAACTCTGCTTCTGAAACTGATACAAGCCACAGGCCCTCTAACATCCAATGCGTTTCAGTTAAGAGCGAGAAACGTGTGAGCTTCGTGTACAATATAGCTTCGTTTGAGCTGAAAAGTGACTGCGTTTACCTGAAACGAAGTCTCGCTTGTAGGAAGACACAGAGCCTGGCATTTAACTCCGTTTCTGAAGGGAAACACACAGCACACTTCTCATCCATGAAACACACTCTGCTTTAGAGCAAGAAGCACGCTCTTGCTTTCCAGAGTCTCTCATAAGGCGGGAAACGTGAGAGTGCTCAGAACAAAAGAACTGTGTTTCCTACACACACGGACCATATCTAGTTCAACTCTGCTTCTGAAACTGATACAAGCCACAGGCCCTCTAACATCCAATGCGTTTCAGTTAAGAGCGAGAAACGTGTGAGCTTCGTGTACAATATAGCTTCGTTTGAGCTGAAAAGTGACTGCGTTTACCTGAAACGAAGTCTCGCTTGTAGGAAGACACAGAGCCTGGCATTTAACTCCGTTTCTGAAGGGAAACACACAGCACACTTCTCATCCATGAAACACACTCTGCTTTAGAGCAAGAAGCACGCTCTTGCTTTCCAGGGTCTCTCATAAGGCGGGAAACATGAGAGTGCTCAGAACAAAAGAACTGTGTTTCCTACACACACGGACCATATCTAGTTCAACTCTGCTTCTGAAACTGATACAAGCTACAGGCCCTCTAACATCCAATGCGTTTCAGTTAAGAGCGAGAAACGTGTGAGCTTCGTGTACAATATAGCTTCGTTTGAGCTGAAAAGTGACTGCGTTTACCTGAAACGAAGTCTCGCTTGTAGGAAGACACAGAGCCTGGCATTTAACTCCGTTTCTGAAGGGAAACACACAGCACACTTCTCATCCATGAAACACACTCTGCTTTAGAGCAAGAAGCACGCTCTTGCTTTCCAGAGTCTCTCATAAGGCGGGAAACGTGAGAGTGCTCAGAACAAAAGAACTGTGTTTCCTACACACACGGACCATATCTAGTTCAACTCTGCTTCTGAAACTGATACAAACCACAGGCCCTCTAACATCCAATGCGTTTCAGTTAAGAGCGAGAAACGTGTGAGCTTCGTATACAATATAGCTTCGTTTGAGCTGAAAAGTGACTGCGTTTACCTGAAACGAAGTCTCGCTTGTAGGAAGACACAGAGCCTGGCATTTAACTCCGTTTCTGAAGGGAAACACACAGCACACTTCTCATCCATGAAACACACTCTGCTTTAGAGCAAGAAGCACGCTCTTGCTTTCCAGAGTCTCTCATAAGGCGGGAAACGTGAGAGTGCTCAGAACAAAAGAACTGTGTTTCCTACACACACGGACCATATCTAGTTCAACTCTGCTTCTGAAACTGATACAAACCACAGGCCCTCTAACATCCAATGCGTTTCAGTTAAGAGCGAGAAACGTGTGAGCTTCGTGTACAATATAGCTTCGTTTGAGCTGAAAAGTGACTGCGTTTACCTGAAACGAAGTCTCGCTTGTAGGAAGACACAGAGCCTGGCATTTAACTCCGTTTCTGAAGGGAAACACACAGCACACTTCTCATCCATGAAACACACTCTGCTTTAGAGCAAGAAGCACGCTCTTGCTTTCCAGAGTCTCTCATAAGGCGGGAAACGTGAGAGTGCTCAGAACAAAAGAACTGTGTTTCCTACACACACGGACCATATCTAGTTCAACTCTGCTTCTGAAACTGATACAAACCACAGGCCCTCTAACATCCAATGCGTTTCAGTTAAGAGCGAGAAACGTGTGAGCTTCGTGTACAATATAGCTTCGTTTGAGCTGAAAAGTGACTGCGTTTACCTGAAACGAAGTCTCGCTTGTAGGAAGACACAGAGCCTGGCATTTAACTCCGTTTCTGAAGGGAAACACACAGCACACTTCTCATCCATGAAACACACTCTGCTTTAGAGCAAGAAGCACGCTCTTGCTTTCCAGAGTCTCTCATAAGGCGGGAAACGTGAGAGTGCTCAGAACAAAAGAACTGTGTTTCCTACACACACGGACCATATCTAGTTCAACTCTGCTTCTGAAACTGATACAAACCACAGGCCCTCTAACATCCAATGCGTTTCAGTTAAGAGCGAGAAACGTGTGAGCTTCGTGTACAATATAGCTTCGTTTGAGCTGAAAAGTGACTGCGTTTACCTGAAACGAAGTCTCGCTTGTAGGAAGACACAGAGCCTGGCATTTAACTCCGTTTCTGAAGGGAAACACACAGCACACTTCTCATCCATGAAACACACTCTGCTTTAGAGCAAGAAGCACGCTCTTGCTTTCCAGAGTCTCTCATAAGGCGGGAAACGTGAGAGTGCTCAGAACAAAAGAACTGTGTTTCCTACACACACGGACCATATCTAGTTCAACTCTGCTTCTGAAACTGATACAAACCACAGGCCCTCTAACATCCAATGCGTTTCAGTTAAGAGCGAGAAACGTGTGAGCTTCGTGTACAATATAGCTTCGTTTGAGCTGAAAAGTGACTGCGTTTACCTGAAACGAAGTCTCGCTTGTAGGAAGACACAGAGCCTGGCATTTAACTCCGTTTCTGAAGGGAAACACACAGCACACTTCTCATCCATGAAACACACTCTGCTTTAGAGCAAGAAGCACGCTCTTGCTTTCCAGAGTCTCTCATAAGGCGGGAAACGTGAGAGTGCTCAGAACAAAAGAACTGTGTTTCCTACACACACGGACCATATCTAGTTCAACTCTGCTTCTGAAACTGATACAAGCCACAGGCCCTCTAACATCCAATGCGTTTCAGTTAAGAGCGAGAAACGTGTGAGCTTCGTGTACAATATAGCTTCGTTTGAGCTGAAAAGTGACTGCGTTTACCTGAAACGAAGTCTCGCTTGTAGGAAGACACAGAGCCTGGCATTTAACTCCGTTTCTGAAGGGAAACACACAGCACACTTCTCATCCATGAAACACACTCTGCTTTAGAGCAAGAAGCACGCTCTTGCTTTCCAGAGTCTCTCATAAGGCGGGAAACGTAAGAGTGCTCAGAACAAAAGAACTGTGTTTCCTACACACACGGACCATATCTAGTTCAACTCTGCTTCTGAAACTGATACAAGCCACAGGCCCTCTAACATCCAATGCGTTTCAGTTAAGAGCGAGAAACGTGTGAGCTTCGTGTACAATATAGCTTCGTTTGAGCTGAAAAGTGACTGCGTTTACCTGAAACGAAGTCTCGCTTGTAGGAAGACACAGAGCCTGGCATTTAACTCCGTTTCTGAAGGGAAACACACAGCACACTTCTCATCCATGAAACACACTCTGCTTTAGAGCAAGAAGCACGCTCTTGCTTTCCAGAGTCTCTCATAAGGCGGGAAACGTGAGAGTGCTCAGAACAAAAGAACTGTGTTTCCTACACACACGGACCATATCTAGTTCAACTCTGCTTCTGAAACTGATACAAGCCACAGGCCCTCTAACATCCAATGCGTTTCAGTTAAGAGCGAGAAACGTGTGAGCTTCGTGTACAATATAGCTTCGTTTGAGCTGAAAAGTGACTGCGTTTACCTGAAACGAAGTCTCGCTTGTAGGAAGACACAGAGCCTGGCATTTAACTCCGTTTCTGAAGGGAAACACACAGCACACTTCTCATCCATGAAACACACTCTGCTTTAGAGCAAGAAGCACGCTCTTGCTTTCCAGAGTCTCTCATAAGGCGGGAAACGTGAGAGTGCTCAGAACAAAAGAACTGTGTTTCCTACACACACGGACCATATCTAGTTCAACTCTGCTTCTGAAACTGATACAAGCCACAGGCCCTCTAACATCCAATGCGTTTCAGTTAAGAGCGAGAAACGTGTGAGCTTCGTGTACAATATAGCTTCGTTTGAGCTGAAAAGTGACTGCGTTTACCTGAAACGAAGTCTCGCTTGTAGGAAGACACAGAGCCTGGCATTTAACTCCGTTTCTGAAGGGAAACACACAGCACACTTCTCATCCATGAAACACACTCTGCTTTAGAGCAAGAAGCACGCTCTTGCTTTCCAGAGTCTCTCATAAGGCGGGAAACGTGAGAGTGCTCAGAACAAAAGAACTGTGTTTCCTACACACACGGACCATATCTAGTTCAACTCTGCTTCTGAAACTGATACAAACCACAGGCCCTCTAACATCCAATGCGTTTCAGTTAAGAGCGAGAAACGTGTGAGCTTCGTATACAATATAGCTTCGTTTGAGCTGAAAAGTGACTGCGTTTACCTGAAACGAAGTCTCGCTTGTAGGAAGACACAGAGCCTGGCATTTAACTCCGTTTCTGAAGGGAAACACACAGCACACTTCTCATCCATGAAACACACTCTGCTTTAGAGCAAGAAGCACGCTCTTGCTTTCCAGAGTCTCTCATAAGGCGGGAAACGTGAGAGTGCTCAGAACAAAAGAACTGTGTTTCCTACACACACGGACCATATCTAGTTCAACTCTGCTTCTGAAACTGATACAAACCACAGGCCCTCTAACATCCAATGCGTTTCAGTTAAGAGCGAGAAACGTGTGAGCTTCGTGTACAATATAGCTTCGTTTGAGCTGAAAAGTGACTGCGTTTACCTGAAACGAAGTCTCGCTTGTAGGAAGACACAGAGCCTGGCATTTAACTCCGTTTCTGAAGGGAAACACACAGCACACTTCTCATCCATGAAACACACTCTGCTTTAGAGCAAGAAGCACGCTCTTGCTTTCCAGAGTCTCTCATAAGGCGGGAAACGTGAGAGTGCTCAGAACAAAAGAACTGTGTTTCCTACACACACGGACCATATCTAGTTCAACTCTGCTTCTGAAACTGATACAAACCACAGGCCCTCTAACATCCAATGCGTTTCAGTTAAGAGCGAGAAACGTGTGAGCTTCGTGTACAATATAGCTTCGTTTGAGCTGAAAAGTGACTGCGTTTACCTGAAACGAAGTCTCGCTTGTAGGAAGACACAGAGCCTGGCATTTAACTCCGTTTCTGAAGGGAAACACACAGCACACTTCTCATCCATGAAACACACTCTGCTTTAGAGCAAGAAGCACGCTCTTGCTTTCCAGAGTCTCTCATAAGGCGGGAAACGTGAGAGTGCTCAGAACAAAAGAACTGTGTTTCCTACACACACGGACCATATCTAGTTCAACTCTGCTTCTGAAACTGATACAAACCACAGGCCCTCTAACATCCAATGCGTTTCAGTTAAGAGCGAGAAACGTGTGAGCTTCGTGTACAATATAGCTTCGTTTGAGCTGAAAAGTGACTGCGTTTACCTGAAACGAAGTCTCGCTTGTAGGAAGACACAGAGCCTGGCATTTAACTCCGTTTCTGAAGGGAAACACACAGCACACTTCTCATCCATGAAACACACTCTGCTTTAGAGCAAGAAGCACGCTCTTGCTTTCCAGAGTCTCTCATAAGGCGGGAAACGTGAGAGTGCTCAGAACAAAAGAACTGTGTTTCCTACACACACGGACCATATCTAGTTCAACTCTGCTTCTGAAACTGATACAAACCACAGGCCCTCTAACATCCAATGCGTTTCAGTTAAGAGCGAGAAACGTGTGAGCTTCGTGTACAATATAGCTTCGTTTGAGCTGAAAAGTGACTGCGTTTACCTGAAACGAAGTCTCGCTTGTAGGAAGACACAGAGCCTGGCATTTAACTCCGTTTCTGAAGGGAAACACACAGCACACTTCTCATCCATGAAACACACTCTGCTTTAGAGCAAGAAGCACGCTCTTGCTTTCCAGAGTCTCTCATAAGGCGGGAAACGTGAGAGTGCTCAGAACAAAAGAACTGTGTTTCCTACACACACGGACCATATCTAGTTCAACTCTGCTTCTGAAACTGATACAAACCACAGGCCCTCTAACATCCAATGCGTTTCAGTTAAGAGCGAGAAACGTGTGAGCTTCGTGTACAATATAGCTTCGTTTGAGCTGAAAAGTGACTGCGTTTACCTGAAACGAAGTCTCGCTTGTAGGAAGACACAGAGCCTGGCATTTAACTCCGTTTCTGAAGGGAAACACACAGCACACTTCTCATCCATGAAACACACTCTGCTTTAGAGCAAGAAGCACGCTCTTGCTTTCCAGAGTCTCTCATAAGGCGGGAAACGTGAGAGTGCTCAGAACAAAAGAACTGTGTTTCCTACACACACGGACCATATCTAGTTCAACTCTGCTTCTGAAACTGATACAAACCACAGGCCCTCTAACATCCAATGCGTTTCAGTTAAGAGCGAGAAACGTGTGAGCTTCGTGTACAATATAGCTTCGTTTGAGCTGAAAAGTGACTGCGTTTACCTGAAACGAAGTCTCGCTTGTAGGAAGACACAGAGCCTGGCATTTAACTCCGTTTCTGAAGGGAAACACACAGCACACTTCTCATCCATGAAACACACTCTGCTTTAGAGCAAGAAGCACGCTCTTGCTTTCCAGAGTCTCTCATAAGGCGGGAAACGTGAGAGTGCTCAGAACAAAAGAACTGTGTTTCCTACACACACGGACCATATCTAGTTCAACTCTGCTTCTGAAACTGATACAAACCACAGGCCCTCTAACATCCAATGCGTTTCAGTTAAGAGCGAGAAACGTGTGAGCTTCGTGTACAATATAGCTTCGTTTGAGCTGAAAAGTGACTGCGTTTACCTGAAACGAAGTCTCGCTTGTAGGAAGACACAGAGCCTGGCATTTAACTCCGTTTCTGAAGGGAAACACACAGCACACTTCTCATCCATGAAACACACTCTGCTTTAGAGCAAGAAGCACGCTCTTGCTTTCCAGAGTCTCTCATAAGGCGGGAAACGTGAGAGTGCTCAGAACAAAAGAACTGTGTTTCCTACACACACGGACCATATCTAGTTCAACTCTGCTTCTGAAACTGATACAAACCACAGGCCCTCTAACATCCAATGCGTTTCAGTTAAGAGCGAGAAACGTGTGAGCTTCGTGTACAATATAGCTTCGTTTGAGCTGAAAAGTGACTGCGTTTACCTGAAACGAAGTCTCGCTTGTAGGAAGACACAGAGCCTGGCATTTAACTCCGTTTCTGAAGGGAAACACACAGCACACTTCTCATCCATGAAACACACTCTGCTTTAGAGCAAGAAGCACGCTCTTGCTTTCCAGAGTCTCTCATAAGGCGGGAAACGTGAGAGTGCTCAGAACAAAAGAACTGTGTTTCCTACACACACGGACCATATCTAGTTCAACTCTGCTTCTGAAACTGATACAAACCACAGGCCCTCTAACATCCAATGCGTTTCAGTTAAGAGCGAGAAACGTGTGAGCTTCGTGTACAATATAGCTTCGTTTGAGCTGAAAAGTGACTGCGTTTACCTGAAACGAAGTCTCGCTTGTAGGAAGACACAGAGCCTGGCATTTAACTCCGTTTCTGAAGGGAAACACACAGCACACTTCTCATCCATGAAACACACTCTGCTTTAGAGCAAGAAGCACGCTCTTGCTTTCCAGAGTCTCTCATAAGGCGGGAAACGTGAGAGTGCTCAGAACAAAAGAACTGTGTTTCCTACACACACGGACCATATCTAGTTCAACTCTGCTTCTGAAACTGATACAAACCACAGGCCCTCTAACATCCAATGCGTTTCAGTTAAGAGCGAGAAACGTGTGAGCTTCGTGTACAATATAGCTTCGTTTGAGCTGAAAAGTGACTGCGTTTACCTGAAACGAAGTCTCGCTTGTAGGAAGACACAGAGCCTGGCATTTAACTCCGTTTCTGAAGGGAAACACACAGCACACTTCTCATCCATGAAACACACTCTGCTTTAGAGCAAGAAGCACGCTCTTGCTTTCCAGAGTCTCTCATAAGGCGGGAAACGTGAGAGTGCTCAGAACAAAAGAACTGTGTTTCCTACACACACGGACCATATCTAGTTCAACTCTGCTTCTGAAACTGATACAAGCCACAGGCCCTCTAACATCCAATGCGTTTCAGTTAAGAGCGAGAAACGTGTGAGCTTCGTGTACAATATAGCTTCGTTTGAGCTGAAAAGTGACTGCGTTTACCTGAAACGAAGTCTCGCTTGTAGGAAGACACAGAGCCTGGCATTTAACTCCGTTTCTGAAGGGAAACACACAGCACACTTCTCATCCATGAAACACACTCTGCTTTAGAGCAAGAAGCACGCTCTTGCTTTCCAGAGTCTCTCATAAGGCGGGAAACGTGAGAGTGCTCAGAACAAAAGAACTGTGTTTCCTACACACACGGACCATATCTAGTTCAACTCTGCTTCTGAAACTGATACAAACCACAGGCCCTCTAACATCCAATGCGTTTCAGTTAAGAGCGAGAAACGTGTGAGCTTCGTGTACAATATAGCTTCGTTTGAGCTGAAAAGTGACTGCGTTTACCTGAAACGAAGTCTCGCTTGTAGGAAGACACAGAGCCTGGCATTTAACTCCGTTTCTGAAGGGAAACACACAGCACACTTCTCATCCATGAAACACACTCTGCTTTAGAGCAAGAAGCACGCTCTTGCTTTCCAGAGTCTCTCATAAGGCGGGAAACGTGAGAGTGCTCAGAACAAAAGAACTGTGTTTCCTACACACACGGACCATATCTAGTTCAACTCTGCTTCTGAAACTGATACAAACCACAGGCCCTCTAACATCCAATGCGTTTCAGTTAAGAGCGAGAAACGTGTGAGCTTCGTGTACAATATAGCTTCGTTTGAGCTGAAAAGTGACTGCGTTTACCTGAAACGAAGTCTCGCTTGTAGGAAGACACAGAGCCTGGCATTTAACTCCGTTTCTGAAGGGAAACACACAGCACACTTCTCATCCATGAAACACACTCTGCTTTAGAGCAAGAAGCACGCTCTTGCTTTCCAGAGTCTCTCATAAGGCGGGAAACGTGAGAGTGCTCAGAACAAAAGAACTGTGTTTCCTACACACACGGACCATATCTAGTTCAACTCTGCTTCTGAAACTGATACAAGCCACAGGCCCTCTAACATCCAATGCGTTTCAGTTAAGAGCGAGAAACGTGTGAGCTTCGTGTACAATATAGCTTCGTTTGAGCTGAAAAGTGACTGCGTTTACCTGAAACGAAGTCTCGCTTGTAGGAAGACACAGAGCCTGGCATTTAACTCCGTTTCTGAAGGGAAACACACAGCACACTTCTCATCCATGAAACACACTCTGCTTTAGAGCAAGAAGCACGCTCTTGCTTTCCAGAGTCTCTCATAAGGCGGGAAACGTGAGAGTGCTCAGAACAAAAGAACTGTGTTTCCTACACACACGGACCATTATCTAGTTCAACTCTGCTTCTGAAACTGATACAAACCACAGGCCCTCTAACATCCAATGCGTTTCAGTTAAGAGCGAGAATCGTGTGAGCTTCGTGTACAATATAGCTTCGTTTGAGCTGAAAAGTGACTGCGTTTACCTGAAACGAAGTCTCGCTTGTAGGAAGACACAGAGCCTGGCATTTAACTCCGTTTCTGAAGGGAAACACACAGCACACTTCTCATCCATGAAACACACTCTGCTTTAGAGCAAGAAGCACGCTCTTGCTTTCCAGAGTCTCTCATAAGGCGGGAAACGTGAGAGTGCTCAGAACAAAAGAACTGTGTTTCCTACACACACGGACCATTATCTAGTTCAACTCTGCTTCTGAAACTGATACAAACCACAGGCCCTCTAACATCCAATGCGTTTCAGTTAAGAGCGAGAATCGTGTGAGCTTCGTGTACAATATAGCTTCGTTTGAGCTGAAAAGTGACTGCGTTTACCTGAAACGAAGTCTCGCTTGTAGGAAGACACAGAGCCTGGCATTTAACTCCGTTTCTGAAGGGAAACACACAGCACACTTCTCATCCATGAAACACACTCTGCTTTAGAGCAAGAAGCACGCTCTTGCTTTCCAGAGTCTCTCATAAGGCGGGAAACGTGAGAGTGCTCAGAACAAAAGAACTGTGTTTCCTACACACACGGACCATATCTAGTTCAACTCTGCTTCTGAAACTGATACAAACCACAGGCCCTCTAACATCCAATGCGTTTCAGTTAAGAGCGAGAATCGTGTGAGCTTCCTGTACAATATAGCTTCGTTTGAGCTGAAAAGTGACTGCGTTTACCTGAAACGAAGTCTCGCTTGTAGGAAGACACAGAGCCTGGCATTTAACTCCGTTTCTGAAGGGAAACACACAGCACACTTCTCATCCATGAAACACACTCTGCTTTAGAGCAAGAAGCACGCTCTTGCTTTCCAGAGTCTCTCATAAGGCGGGAAACGTGAGAGTGCTCAGAACAAAAGAACTGTGTTTCCTACACACACGGACCATATCTAGTTCAACTCTGCTTCTGAAACTGATACAAACCACAGGCCCTCTAACATCCAATGCGTTTCAGTTAAGAGCGAGAAACGTGTGAGCTTCGTGTACAATATAGCTTCGTTTGAGCTGAAAAGTGACTGCGTTTACCTGAAACGAAGTCTCGCTTGTAGGAAGACACAGAGCCTGGCATTTAACTCCGTTTCTGAAGGGAAACACACAGCACACTTCTCATCCATGAAACACACTCTGCTTTAGAGCAAGAAGCACGCTCTTGCTTTCCAGAGTCTCTCATAAGGCGGGAAACATGAGAGTGCTCAGAACAAAAGAACTGTGTTTCCTACACACACGGACCATATCTAGTTCAACTCTGCTTCAGAAACTGATACAAACCACAGGCCCTCTAACATCCAATGCGTTTCAGTTAAGAGCGAGAATCGTGTGAGCTTCGTGTACAATATAGCTTCGTTTGAGCTGAAAAGTGACTGCGTTTACCTGAAACAAAGTCTCGCTTGTAGGAAGACACAGAGCCTGGCATTTAACTCCGTTTCTGAAGGGAAACACACAGCACACTTCTCATCCATGAAACACACTCTGCTTTAGAGCAAGAAGCACGCTCTTGCTTTCCAGAGTCTCTCATAAGGCGGGAAACGTGAGAGTGCTCAGAACAAAAGAACTGTGTTTCCTACACACACGGACCATATCTAGTTCAACTCTGCTTCTGAAACTGATACAAGCCACAGGCCCTCTAACATCCAATGCGTTTCAGTTAAGAGCGAGAAACGTGTGAGCTTCGTGTACAATATAGCTTCGTTTGAGCTGAAAAGTGACTGCGTTTACCTGAAACGAAGTCTCGCTTGTAGGAAGACACAGAGCCTGGCATTTAACTCCGTTTCTGAAGGGAAACACACAGCACACTTCTCATCCATGAAACACACTCTGCTTTAGAGCAAGAAGCACGCTCTTGCTTTCCAGAGTCTCTCATAAGGCGGGAAACGTGAGAGTGCTCAGAACAAAAGAACTGTGTTTCCTACACACACGGACCATATCTAGTTCAACTCTGCTTCTGAAACTGATACAAACCACAGGCCCTCTAACATCCAATGCGTTTCAGTTAAGAGCGAGAATCGTGTGAGCTTCCTGTACAATATAGCTTCGTTTGAGCTGAAAAGTGACTGCGTTTACCTGAAACGAAGTCTCGCTTGTAGGAAGACACAGAGCCTGGCATTTAACTCCGTTTCTGAAGGGAAACACACAGCACACTTCTCATCCATGAAACACACTCTGCTTTAGAGCAAGAAGCACGCTCTTGCTTTCCAGAGTCTCTCATAAGGCGGGAAACGTGAGAGTGCTCAGAACAAAAGAACTGTGTTTCCTACACACACGGACCATATCTAGTTCAACTCTGCTTCTGAAACTGATACAAACCACAGGCCCTCTAACATCCAATGCGTTTCAGTTAAGAGCGAGAAACGTGTGAGCTTCGTGTACAATATAGCTTCGTTTGAGCTGAAAAGTGACTGCGTTTACCTGAAACGAAGTCTCGCTTGTAGGAAGACACAGAGCCTGGCATTTAACTCCGTTTCTGAAGGGAAACACACAGCACACTTCTCATCCATGAAACACACTCTGCTTTAGAGCAAGAAGCACGCTCTTGCTTTCCAGAGTCTCTCATAAGGCGGGAAACGTGAGAGTGCTCAGAACAAAAGAACTGTGTTTCCTACACACACGGACCATATCTAGTTCAACTCTGCTTCTGAAACTGATACAAGCCACAGGCCCTCTAACATCCAATGCGTTTCAGTTAAGAGCGAGAAACGTGTGAGCTTCGTGTACAATATAGCTTCGTTTGAGCTGAAAAGTGACTGCGTTTACCTGAAACGAAGTCTCGCTTGTAGGAAGACACAGAGCCTGGCATTTAACTCCGTTTCTGAAGGGAAACACACAGCACACTTCTCATCCATGAAACACACTCTGCTTTAGAGCAAGAAGCACGCTCTTGCTTTCCAGAGTCTCTCATAAGGCGGGAAACGTGAGAGTGCTCAGAACAAAAGAACTGTGTTTCCTACACACACGGACCATTATCTAGTTCAACTCTGCTTCTGAAACTGATACAAACCACAGGCCCTCTAACATCCAATGCGTTTCAGTTAAGAGCGAGAATCGTGTGAGCTTCGTGTACAATATAGCTTCGTTTGAGCTGAAAAGTGACTGCGTTTACCTGAAACGAAGTCTCGCTTGTAGGAAGACACAGAGCCTGGCATTTAACTCCGTTTCTGAAGGGAAACACACAGCACACTTCTCATCCATGAAACACACTCTGCTTTAGAGCAAGAAGCACGCTCTTGCTTTCCAGAGTCTCTCATAAGGCGGGAAACGTGAGAGTGCTCAGAACAAAAGAACTGTGTTTCCTACACACACGGACCATTATCTAGTTCAACTCTGCTTCTGAAACTGATACAAACCACAGGCCCTCTAACATCCAATGCGTTTCAGTTAAGAGCGAGAATCGTGTGAGCTTCGTGTACAATATAGCTTCGTTTGAGCTGAAAAGTGACTGCGTTTACCTGAAACGAAGTCTCGCTTGTAGGAAGACACAGAGCCTGGCATTTAACTCCGTTTCTGAAGGGAAACACACAGCACACTTCTCATCCATGAAACACACTCTGCTTTAGAGCAAGAAGCACGCTCTTGCTTTCCAGAGTCTCTCATAAGGCGGGAAACGTGAGAGTGCTCAGAACAAAAGAACTGTGTTTCCTACACACACGGACCATATCTAGTTCAACTCTGCTTCTGAAACTGATACAAACCACAGGCCCTCTAACATCCAATGCGTTTCAGTTAAGAGCGAGAATCGTGTGAGCTTCCTGTACAATATAGCTTCGTTTGAGCTGAAAAGTGACTGCGTTTACCTGAAACGAAGTCTCGCTTGTAGGAAGACACAGAGCCTGGCATTTAACTCCGTTTCTGAAGGGAAACACACAGCACACTTCTCATCCATGAAACACACTCTGCTTTAGAGCAAGAAGCACGCTCTTGCTTTCCAGAGTCTCTCATAAGGCGGGAAACGTGAGAGTGCTCAGAACAAAAGAACTGTGTTTCCTACACACACGGACCATATCTAGTTCAACTCTGCTTCTGAAACTGATACAAACCACAGGCCCTCTAACATCCAATGCGTTTCAGTTAAGAGCGAGAAACGTGTGAGCTTCGTGTACAATATAGCTTCGTTTGAGCTGAAAAGTGACTGCGTTTACCTGAAACGAAGTCTCGCTTGTAGGAAGACACAGAGCCTGGCATTTAACTCCGTTTCTGAAGGGAAACACACAGCACACTTCTCATCCATGAAACACACTCTGCTTTAGAGCAAGAAGCACGCTCTTGCTTTCCAGAGTCTCTCATAAGGCGGGAAACGTGAGAGTGCTCAGACAAAAGAACTGTGTTTCCTACACACACGGACCATATCTAGTTCAACTCTGCTTCTGAAACTGATACAAGCCACAGGCCCTCTAACATCCAATGCGTTTCAGTTAAGAGCGAGAAACGTGTGAGCTTCGTGTACAATATAGCTTCGTTTGAGCTGAAAAGTGACTGCGTTTACCTGAAACGAAGTCTCGCTTGTAGGAAGACACAGAGCCTGGCATTTAACTCCGTTTCTGAAGGGAAACACACAGCACACTTCTCATCCATGAAACACACTCTGCTTTAGAGCAAGAAGCACGCTCTTGCTTTCCAGAGTCTCTCATAAGGCGGGAAACGTGAGAGTGCTCAGAACAAAAGAACTGTGTTTCCTACACACACGGACCATATCTAGTTCAACTCTGCTTCTGAAACTGATACAAACCACAGGCCCTCTAACATCCAATGCGTTTCAGTTAAGAGCGAGAATCGTGTGAGCTTCCTGTACAATATAGCTTCGTTTGAGCTGAAAAGTGACTGCGTTTACCTGAAACGAAGTCTCGCTTGTAGGAAGACACAGAGCCTGGCATTTAAACTCCGTTTCTGAAGGGAAACACACAGCACACTTCTCATCCATGAAACACACTCTGCTTTAGAGCAAGAAGCACGCTCTTGCTTTCCAGAGTCTCTCATAAGGCGGGAAACGTGAGAGTGCTCAGAACAAAAGAACTGTGTTTCCTACACACACGGACCATATCTAGTTCAACTCTGCTTCTGAAACTGATACAAACCACAGGCCCTCTAACATCCAATGCGTTTCAGTTAAGAGCGAGAAACGTGTGAGCTTCGTGTACAATATAGCTTCGTTTGAGCTGAAAAGTGACTGCGTTTACCTGAAACGAAGTCTCGCTTGTAGGAAGACACAGAGCCTGGCATTTAACTCCGTTTCTGAAGGGAAACACACAGCACACTTCTCATCCATGAAACACACTCTGCTTTAGAGCAAGAAGCACGCTCTTGCTTTCCAGAGTCTCTCATAAGGCGGGAAACGTGAGAGTGCTCAGAACAAAAGAACTGTGTTTCCTACACACACGGACCATATCTAGTTCAACTCTGCTTCAGAAACTGATACAAACCACAGGCCCTCTAACATCCAATGCGTTTCAGTTAAGAGCGAGAATCGTGTGAGCTTCGTGTACAATATAGCTTCGTTTGAGCTGAAAAGTGACTGCGTTTACCTGAAACGAAGTCTCGCTTGTAGGAAGACACAGAGCCTGGCATTTAACTCCGTTTCTGAAGGGAAACACACAGCACACTTCTCATCCATGAAACACACTCTGCTTTAGAGCAAGAAGCACGCTCTTGCTTTCCAGAGTCTCTCATAAGGCGGGAAACGTGAGAGTGCTCAGAACAAAAGAACTGTGTTTCCTACACACACGGACCATATCTAGTTCAACTCTGCTTCTGAAACTGATACAAGCCACAGGCCCTCTAACATCCAATGCGTTTCAGTTAAGAGCGAGAAACGTGTGAGCTTCGTGTACAATATAGCTTCGTTTGAGCTGAAAAGTGACTGCGTTTACCTGAAACGAAGTCTCGCTTGTAGGAAGACACAGAGCCTGGCATTTAACTCCGTTTCTGAAGGGAAACACACAGCACACTTCTCATCCATGAAACACACTCTGCTTTAGAGCAAGAAGCACGCTCTTGCTTTCCAGAGTCTCTCATAAGGCGGGAAACGTGAGAGTGCTCAGAACAAAAGAACTGTGTTTCCTACACACACGGACCATATCTAGTTCAACTCTGCTTCTGAAACTGATACAAACCACAGGCCCTCTAACATCCAATGCGTTTCAGTTAAGAGCGAGAAACGTGTGAGCTCCGTGTACAATATAGCTTCGTTTGAGCTGAAAAGTGACTGCGTTTACCTGAAACGAAGTCTCGCTTGTAGGAAGACACAGAGCCTGGCATTTAACTCCGTTTCTGAAGGGAAACACACAGCACACTTCTCATCCATGAAACACACTCTGCTTTAGAGCAAGAAGCACGCTCTTGCTTTCCAGAGTCTCTCATAAGGCGGGAAACGTGAGAGTGCTCAGAACAAAAGAACTGTGTTTCCTACACACACGGACCATATCTAGTTCAACTCTGCTTCTGAAACTGATACAAGCCACAGGCCCTCTAACATCCAATGCGTTTCAGTTAAGAGCGAGAAACGTGTGAGCTTCGTGTACAATATAGCTTCGTTTGAGCTGAAAAGTGACTGCGTTTACCTGAAACGAAGTCTCGCTTGTAGGAAGACACAGAGCCTGGCATTTAACTCCGTTTCTGAAGGGAAACACACAGCACACTTCTCATCCATGAAACACACTCTGCTTTAGAGCAAGAAGCACGCTCTTGCTTTCCAGAGTCTCTCATAAGGCGGGAAACGTGAGAGTGCTCAGAACAAAAGAACTGTGTTTCCTACACACACGGACCATATCTAGTTCAACTCTGCTTCTGAAACTGATACAAGCCACAGGCCCTCTAACATCCAATGCGTTTCAGTTAAGAGCGAGAAACGTGTGAGCTTCGTGTACAATATAGCTTCGTTTGAGCTGAAAAGTGACTGCGTTTACCTGAAACGAAGTCTCGCTTGTAGGAAGACACAGAGCCTGGCATTTAACTCCGTTTCTGAAGGGAAACACACAGCACACTTCTCATCCATGAAACACACTCTGCTTTAGAGCAAGAAGCACGCTCTTGCTTTCCAGAGTCTCTCATAAGGCGGGAAACGTGAGAGTGCTCAGAACAAAAGAACTGTGTTTCCTACACACACGGACCATATCTAGTTCAACTCTGCTTCTGAAACTGATACAAGCCACAGGCCCTCTAACATCCAATGCGTTTCAGTTAAGAGCGAGAAACGTGTGAGCTTCGTGTACAATATAGCTTCGTTTGAGCTGAAAAGTGACTGCGTTTACCTGAAACGAAGTCTCGCTTGTAGGAAGACACAGAGCCTGGCATTTAACTCCGTTTCTGAAGGGAAACACACAGCACACTTCTCATCCATGAAACACACTCTGCTTTAGAGCAAGAAGCACGCTCTTGCTTTCCAGAGTCTCTCATAAGGCGGGAAACGTGAGAGTGCTCAGAACAAAAGAACTGTGTTTCCTACACACACGGACCATATCTAGTTCAACTCTGCTTCTGAAACTGATACAAGCCACAGGCCCTCTAACATCCAATGCGTTTCAGTTAAGAGCGAGAAACGTGTGAGCTTCGTGTACAATATAGCTTCGTTTGAGCTGAAAAGTGACTGCGTTTACCTGAAACGAAGTCTCGCTTGTAGGAAGACACAGAGCCTGGCATTTAACTCCGTTTCTGAAGGGAAACACACAGCACACTTCTCATCCATGAAACACACTCTGCTTTAGAGCAAGAAGCACGCTCTTGCTTTCCAGAGTCTCTCATAAGGCGGGAAACGTGAGAGTGCTCAGAACAAAAGAACTGTGTTTCCTACACACACGGACCATATCTAGTTCAACTCTGCTTCTGAAACTGATACAAGCCACAGGCCCTCTAACATCCAATGCGTTTCAGTTAAGAGCGAGAAACGTGTGAGCTTCGTGTACAATATAGCTTCGTTTGAGCTGAAAAGTGACTGCGTTTACCTGAAACGAAGTCTCGCTTGTAGGAAGACACAGAGCCTGGCATTTAACTCCGTTTCTGAAGGGAAACACACAGCACACTTCTCATCCATGAAACACACTCTGCTTTAGAGCAAGAAGCACGCTCTTGCTTTCCAGGGTCTCTCATAAGGCGGGAAACGTGAGAGTGCTCAGAACAAAAGAACTGTGTTTCCTACACACACGGACCATATCTAGTTCAACTCTGCTTCTGAAACTGATACAAGCCACAGGCCCTCTAACATCCAATGCGTTTCAGTTAAGAGCGAGAAACGTGTGAGCTTCGTGTACAATATAGCTTCGTTTGAGCTGAAAAGTGACTGTGTTTACCTGAAAGGAAGTCTCGCTTGTAGGAAGACACAGAGCCTGGCATTTAACTCCGTTTCTGAAGGGAAACACACAGCACACTTCTCATCCATGAAACACACTCTGCTTTAGAGCAAGAAGCACGCTCTTGCTTTCCAGAGTCTCTCATAAGGCGGGAAACGTGAGAGTGCTCAGAACAAAAGAACTGTGTTTCCTACACACACGGACCATATCTAGTTCAACTCTGCTTCTGAAACTGATACAAACCACAGGCCCTCTAACATCCAATGCGTTTCAGTTAAGAGCGAGAAACGTGTGAGCTTCGTGTACAATATAGCTTCGTTTGAGCTGAAAAGTGACTGCGTTTACCTGAAACGAAGTCTCGCTTGTAGGAAGACACAGAGCCTGGCATTTAACTCCGTTTCTGAAGGGAAACACACAGCACACTTCTCATCCATGAAACACACTCTGCTTTAGAGCAAGAAGCACGCTCTTGCTTTCCAGAGTCTCTCATAAGGCGGGAAACGTGAGAGTGCTCAGAACAAAAGAACTGTGTTTCCTACACACACGGACCATATCTAGTTCAACTCTGCTTCTGAAACTGATACAAGCCACAGGCCCTCTAACATCCAATGCGTTTCAGTTAAGAGCGAGAAACGTGTGAGCTTCGTGTACAATATAGCTTCGTTTGAGCTGAAAAGTGACTGCGTTTACCTGAAACGAAGTCTCGCTTGTAGGAAGACACAGAGCCTGGCATTTAACTCCGTTTCTGAAGGGAAACACACAGCACACTTCTCATCCATGAAACACACTCTGCTTTAGAGCAAGAAGCACGCTCTTGCTTTCCAGAGTCTCTCATAAGGCGGGAAACGTGAGAGTGCTCAGAACAAAAGAACTGTGTTTCCTACACACACGGACCATATCTAGTTCAACTCTGCTTCTGAAACTGATACAAACCACAGGCCCTCTAACATCCAATGCGTTTCAGTTAAGAGCGAGAAACGTGTGAGCTTCGTGTACAATATAGCTTCGTTTGAGCTGAAAAGTGACTGCGTTTACCTGAAACGAAGTCTCGCTTGTAGGAAGACACAGAGCCTGGCATTTAACTCCGTTTCTGAAGGGAAACACACAGCACACTTCTCATCCATGAAACACACTCTGCTTTAGAGCAAGAAGCACGCTCTTGCTTTCCAGAGTCTCTCATAAGGCGGGAAACGTGAGAGTGCTCAGAACAAAAGAACTGTGTTTCCTACACACACGGACCATATCTAGTTCAACTCTGCTTCTGAAACTGATACAAACCACAGGCCCTCTAACATCCAATGCGTTTCAGTTAAGAGCGAGAAACGTGTGAGCTTTGTGTACAATATAGCTTCGTTTGAGCTGAAAAGTGACTGCGTTTACCTGAAACGAAGTCTCGCTTGTAGGAAGACACAGAGCCTGGCATTTAACTCCGTTTCTGAAGGGAAACACACAGCACACTTCTCATCCATGAAACACACTCTGCTTTAGAGCAAGAAGCACGCTCTTGCTTTCCAGAGTCTCTCATAAGGCGGGAAACGTGAGAGTGCTCAGAACAAAAGAACTGTGTTTCCTACACACACGGACCATATCTAGTTCAACTCTGCTTCTGAAACTGATACAAACCACAGGCCCTCTAACATCCAATGCGTTTCAGTTAAGAGCGAGAAACGTGTGAGCTTCGTGTACAATATAGCTTCGTTTGAGCTGAAAAGTGACTGCGTTTACCTGAAACGAAGTCTCGCTTGTAGGAAGACACAGAGCCTGGCATTTAACTCCGTTTCTGAAGGGAAACACACAGCACACTTCTCATCCATGAAACACACTCTGCTTTAGAGCAAGAAGCACGCTCTTGCTTTCCAGAGTCTCTCATAAGGCGGGAAACGTGAGAGTGCTCAGAACAAAAGAACTGTGTTTCCTACACACACGGACCATATCTAGTTCAACTCTGCTTCTGAAACTGATACAAACCACAGGCCCTCTAACATCCAATGCGTTTCAGTTAAGAGCGAGAAACGTGTGAGCTTCGTGTACAATATAGCTTCGTTTGAGCTGAAAAGTGACTGCGTTTACCTGAAACGAAGTCTCGCTTGTAGGAAGACACAGAGCCTGGCATTTAACTCCGTTTCTGAAGGGAAACACACAGCACACTTCTCATCCATGAAACACACTCTGCTTTAGAGCAAGAAGCACGCTCTTGCTTTCCAGAGTCTCTCATAAGGCGGGAAACGTGAGAGTGCTCAGAACAAAAGAACTGTGTTTCCTACACACACGGACCATATCTAGTTCAACTCCGCTTCTGAAACTGATACAAGCCACAGGCCCTCTAACATCCAATGCGTTTCAGTTAAGAGCGAGAAACGTGTGAGCTTCGTGTACAATATAGCTTCGTTTGAGCTGAAAAGTGACTGCGTTTACCTGAAACGAAGTCTCGCTTGTAGGAAGACACAGAGCCTGGCATTTAACTCCGTTTCTGAAGGGAAACACACAGCACACTTCTCATCCATGAAACACACTCTGCTTTAGAGCAAGAAGCACGCTCTTGCTTTCTAGAGTCTCGCATAGAGGCGGGAAACGTGAGAGTGCTCAGAACAAAAGAACTGTGTTTCCTACACACACGGACCATATCTAGTTCAACTCTGCTTCTGAAACTGATACAAACCACAGGCCCTCTAAC